>APFE030757397.1:97019-107728 GCA_000404065.3 Pinus taeda | reverse complement strand
CCAGTGGGAAATCTCTATGTATATGTGTTTTATGTGTTATGCTCTCGCATTTTTATTTTTCCTGTGATTTAGAATTCGTATGCAGGTAATTTCTGTATGGGGTTAAAACCTACAAGGAAGAGTAGCATTGAAGAAGAGGCTAGTGACCTGGTCTTAGGAGGACTCTAGTGTCAAGAGTCTTTGTCATGGTTCTGGTATTCGTCAATTGAAGGTTATATAAGAAGAATTTCATTTGGGGTTTTCCTCTTAAAGAGTGAGAGGTTTTTTCCCTAGCTAACAAGCCTGTATATTGTGTGCCTTGTCTCCTTATTGTTCATGATTTGATCATTGTCTTGATGAAAAGAACGCAATCATAACTCAAGAAGAGAAGATCGTAATCAAGAAGTAAAAATGTTATCACAAGCAATCATCATAAGTAAAGAAATCACCTAACTATTGATGCCCTAGATTTCTCAACACCCTAGGGGCAGCTATTAGACCCTCCTGGACAAGTATATATAGAAGTCAACATGGACACTTTGGAGATTATTCACTCATTCATCATCACATCAATTTTTGTGCCAAACAAGAAGAAGATTGTCGAAGTCAAAGAAGAGAGAGGAAAGTCAAGGAGAGAGAGAAGACCCGAAGTTAGTTCTAATCAAAGGAGAGTGTCTCATACTACTCATACTGACCTGAAGTCAGTTCCCATTGATCCTAGATCAATATTGGATATCATAGCATAGGGAATACGGTAGTACATGATGCGTCCATCGATAGTACTATGGTCCCTATCCTCATTTCCCTACTCATTGGCCAGATGAGACGTACTTCCAATGAGTCCCAGACTGCATGGGTAAGATGTCTCAGCAAGAGAAGGATGAACCACTCATCCTGCTCACATGTAGCCAAGGGATATCATAGGGGAAGGATGAACCATTCACCATGTACACAAGAAACCACTAGGGGAAGACTAAACCACTCACCCTATGGTTGCTCACCACTCCAAGAAGTACCCAAAGCCCCCTGGACCTCCAAAAGCTCAATGTCCATCTCATACGGGACCCTCATAAGAGAGTCTCTCCATGACTCAAGTAATTCTTAGAGAGCCAAGAATTTGACCTTCCCCAAGGGCTTTGTCAGAATATCAGAGACCTTCTCATCAGTTCCAATGTGATGGAGCCGTATTGCTCCTCGTTGTAGCATATCCCAAATAAAGTGGTACCTAATATATATATATGCTTGGAGCGATCATGAAACACAGGATTCTTTGATAATCATATCCCACTCTGGTTGTCACAGAGGATCATGATGGTATCCATCACATGTCCAAACAGCTCACTGAAGAGCTTCCTCAACTAGATAACTTCACAGCAGGCCATACTAGAAACTATGTATTCGACCTCAGTGGTGCTCAAGTCAACCGATTTCTACTTCCTTCTCATCTAGGATATCGAAGCAGAACCCAAAGAAAAACAACATCCAAAAGTGCTCTTGCAATCCACCACACTGCTAGCCCAATCAACATCATAATATCCATGCAGCCTCACATTTTCGGCATTGCATCTCAGTCCATGAGTGATTATGCCCCAAAGATATCTCAGAAGATTCTTGGTAGAAATCCAATGTATATGATAAGGCTCAACCATGTACTAGCTCAATGTGTTAATTGCAAAACATATGTCTGGATGGAAGTTCACAAAGAACATCAGTGCTCCTATGAGTTTATGATACTCAGAAGCATTTCCTCATTCACATCTAGCAGCACTACCACATAACTTCTTAAAGTTAAGTTCCATCGGAGTAGTCACAGGCTTGCAGTCCACCATCCCAAATCTTTCCAATACCTTCACAACATATTTTTCTTGAGAGAGGAAAAGTTCACCTAGCTTTTGCCACAGTCTCATGGAGGCCACATACCAGAGTGTCCCTTAGGAGACAACCAGGTCTTATCTCCCAGCCCATCCTTGTGGGAAGGGGTGTTCCCATCTTAACCTTGTATTTTCATCTCTATCCCTAAAGGGTCACACATTTGTCGGGGTACTAGCCATGAGGGTCTCCTCTTGGAGGAGGAAGGCTCATGAGGGAGTGGATCAATAGGATCCATAGGTTCATCACAATCAGGCATTGTTTGATCCTCTTTTTCACCCTATTTTCTTGTGTCAACTTATTTGTCCTTCCTTAGGATAGGAAGGTTTTTGATTCCTGAGGGCCATATCTTCTTCGAAGGTGACTTCATGACTTATCTCAACTTCCTTTTGACCAACCACATAAATTCTATATCCCTTAGAATTTTCACTATAGCCCAAAAAGATTCCTTTCTTCCCAGATGCACCCAATTTGCTTATTTTCTCTTTTGGGACATGAAAATATACAGGGTTTCTAAAAATTCTAAAACGAGAGACATCGGGTTTCTTACGAGTGAACATTTATTTAAGAGTCTTGGAGTCCAATTGTACTTGATCTTTACAGCAGTCGATGCATTTCAAGGAGGCTTGAGGATTTTACCCTGCACATAATCCATCACTTCCTTCTCTTCCAAGGTCAAGTCAGGAGACATCTTCCATCCATGATAGCTAGATTTCTCATGGAGCTTGTCTTGACGGGAAGTACGATGAGGAACACATTGAGTCTTTTGTCCTTGTCCAACTGCCTTTGGTGATTACACTTTCACTCTTGCTTGGGCTTTGTCTTCACCTCAGCTCTAATACCATGTTAATTTTAGGCAACAATGGTATGTTCTATGCTTTAGAGTAATTTTACTTCAATTTCTTTATGAGCCCAATATCAATTTCAGTTTAGCAATCACATAAACATGTAAGTAAAATGCCAATAGAACATAAACATAAACAGTAGAAGACAAGCCAAGACAAGAGGACACAAGATGTGGCACCATCCAAGGACAAACCCCAATGTGGGAAAACCCTTGATAAACTCTTCTTTTAGTCTTCAATAGTTCAGCAGAGATAGATAATACTATTTACAAATTATGATAATTTATAACAGCAACAAAAAGAGCCTTGACCAGAAAAGTCAATGCTAGTGAATAGGGCATATTTCTTCACCAATTCAGCTAGGTCAAACCCAGTCAACTTCAGCCTCCAACAACAAGTTTAATCAGCCCAAAACAGTCTGAAAAAGTCCAGTCAAAACTAGTAAACAAAGTCAACCTTGTGGCTAGCCCTAGTACAACCAACGTTGGTCAAACAAGAAGTCAAATTGCCTCAGTTCTTGTGCCTAGATTTGCAGCCTACTAGGACAAAATTCCTCCACCCAAAATCACACCAAAAACAGGTCAACACAATCAAAAAATCCTTCTACAAACTCAGTCAACATCTGGAACAGGAAAGTACAGTCCTTCTTCGCACGTGTGGAGACCTGCCCAGAAATCGTACCCAATCATGTGAGGAGAGAGAGGTGTGAGAAGTGAAGTGTGTCCAAATGAGGATGAGGCATCATGTATTTATAGCCTAACATTGAGGATGAATAGACGTGACTATAGGGCTTCTGAGCCTATATGAGTTTGTTGGGTCGACCTTGACAATTTCTCCATAATCAAAATAAATTCATAACTTCAATTGTACATGTTAGAATCAGATAATCTTTAGATCAATCCGACACCTCTCCGAGAGAGGAATCTAATAAAAATATCAGTTGTCATAAATAAGTTGACCCATGTGGTGTTTGGCCCTAGTTTCCAATTTTAACAATTGAGCTAAAGAGTTACGACTACAATGACCCAGTAAGTGTTCAATATGTCGCTCACATCGTGCAGACAGGTGAGGATGTTGAGCTCGTTTTTTTCCTTCTTTTTTTCTTATATGGAATTGTTTTCTTTTTCAGTAGAAACTTGATGTGGTTCCCAAATAAAGCTCGAGAACATAAAGAATTTGGCGGACATTTTTGAGCAAATACATAGCAATCCAAAAACAATTGACTAGGTCATTTTGAGCTACAATAGAAAGGACTCCCATGTTTGCAGCTGAAGAAAGATTTGTACAGACTCAAGCGGGGACCCAAGGCATGGTATTCCAGGATTAATGGATACCTGATGAGTTTGGGCTTCACCAAGAGTGATACGGACCCTAACCTTTTCTTCATGGTTCTTGATGGTGATCCTTTGATCCTTATTGGGGTAGATAGGCTCATAGTCAGGTGCAAAAGGGAGTTGGCCTTAGAGTTCGAGATGAAGGATCAGGCTTGGTGAATTATTTCTTGGGATTGGAGGTGTGGCAGAGACCAGGCAAGATCTTCCTTGGACAAGGGAAGTACATTGTTCATATTTTGAGGAGATTCGGTATGATGGATTACAATACCATGGCTACACCTATGGTGACAAATATAAAGAAAATGAGTGCTTTTGCCTCATATTCAGATTAGGTGGATCCATAGTTTTAAAAACCGAAGATGGTGACCGGACCAGACCACCTAATAAATCGGGTTTCAAACTAGAACCAGTCAAACTGACACTGGTTAGGTCTAAATGAACCGGCTTTAAAAAAAATACATTAAATAATTAATTTTTAATGAAAAAAAACTATTTTTAAGATTTAAAACCATGATTCCAAACCAACAGACAAAAAATATGAAAAGTTTGTTGATATATATACCATGTAAAGGTGAATATATCAAAATGGAACCAAGTGCAATACATATCAGAATCGAAATATATAATCAATGAGGCTTTAAATGGCCTCTAGAGTGCAAAAGAAAAGCCTACAAACTATGGGGCCACTAGCCTATATATGATAATAGTGATTAACATTATCACTTGAAACTTCTCATGAGTCATCATGATCAAACTCAATTGGTTGAGTCTCGATTCCCAAAATTTGCAATTGCTTGAGTCACAAACTTCTCTATTGGTTCAGTGACTTGAGTCTCAAACTTCTGAAGGTATTATGCCCTAATATGCCCTATTACTTCATTCGATGCTACACATGGCTTTACATGGCCTCCTATCCCAGCCAAGTGTTGCTTGAACTTGTTAATAACTTAATACCCTCTCCTTCATGATTTTTGGCAATATTTGCAGATCATTTTGCCATCAATCATATCACAATGAGCCCATGCAGTATCCTTGGCTTTTGGAGGCCTGGTGACTACTACTTAGCTCAAATTCTCTGTTGTTCCATTACTACAACAAAAACTCAACACTCTCTAAACTCCCAATCAAACTCACAAAAACTCCAAATGAGATGTGTGAGGTAAATGAGGGGGGTGAGCTCCTTTTAAAGGCTTGCAGAGGGTGTTTTTGGAGGGCAACAACCCTTATTTTCCCTCCAAAACACCCTAAAAGCTTCCCAAATTGTGTTGTTTGTGTCCTCCACGGCCTTGGCAACTAACCAATCAGTTGAGTACGGAACCGAATGGTTTGACCTTAAACTGATCAGTTATTTCCTAAACAGGGCGGTTAGCACTGGTTTTTGTGGTTTTTGGGTGAAGTGACAGATCAAACCCGGTTTTTCTGCTAATTTGACCCAATCGGCTAATGAATCGACCGGTTTGAGCAATTACCAATTCTAAAACACTGGGTGGATCCCACTAGGTACAGGTAGTTGATCGAATCCTTGATGTACCTAGTTAATTCCAGGCCAGATATTTGCTTTGCAATAAACACCTTGACCCAATTCATGGTTGCGTTGAGGCATGTAAATTGGGTTGCAGTGAAGCATTGGTTGAGAGACCTGTGTGGTACAATTGGATATGGTTTGAGATATGTCTCAGGTGGTGAAGTGAGGCTGCAGGGCTATACTGATTCAGATTGCATTGGGAGTGCAGTGGATACAAAAGAGCACCTTGTGGTGTTACTTTAACTTGGGATCAGCTATGATATCCTGGTTTAGTGGGAAGTAGGATTTTGTCACACTCAGTACAGCATAGGCAAAGTATATCACCGCCAATGTTGCAAGGCAAGAAGCAATAAAGCTTCGGAAGCTAATTGAAGAGATATTTGATAAGGAGCTAGAGGCAACCTTGATACATTGTGATAATCAAAGTTGTGTCAAGATTTTGGAGAATCCAGTTTTTCATGACAAGTTGAAGCACATTGAGATCAAGTATCACTTCATCCAATACATGGTGTAGAAGGAAGCAATGAAGCTCCAATACATATCCACAAATGAGCAGAGTGCGATCTCTCCAAACCTCTATCTAGAGCGAAGTTTGTATACTTCAAAAACAAGGTTGGCGTGATGTTGAATGTTTCCCTCCTAGAGAGGGAGTGTTGATGTTTTTATAGTATTGAGCAAACATTCTCCCATGGGGTCATGCTGATTTGACTAGTAGGGGAATGATGCATTCACCCATGGAGCCATGTTGATTTCGCTAGGGATGAATGTGTTGATTTTTCATGATCTTCTAATATCATAATTACTTTGCCATGATTTCTTCATTAATCCATCTCAAGTTGCATTCATCATTAAGAAATTATACAGGAAAAATCTCAATAGAAAAACAATCATGACACTAGGATCACAAAGAGATAGCCAAACACAAGAGACACAAAATTTAACCCTGGGAAAAACCCAACAATATTTTCTTAGGTAAATTCTTCAATTCAACAAAAGTACAATCTAATTTTCATAAGACAACGTGAAAGCACCTAGGGCTAGAAAAACCTTTCTCCCATAAACAACAGTTTCCTTTTCTACCTTGCTAGTCTCTCCACATGCCTGAGCCACCTCGATCTTCTGTCCTTAATGTTTGAAGCTTCTCAGTCCCCTCTAGACCTGAGGATTGGTCTCAAAACAGGTTGTTATCTTCCTCTTTCTTATCTCGGCTGCCCATAATTTAGGTTAAGGTCCCTTCTTCTTACAAACAGAGGCTCCCTCCTTTAAGGCTTTGGCCCAATACAAACAAAAGAACTTCGGTCGTCTTAACTCAAAAATCTTCCTTTTTGCATGAGTGAACAAAGATATTAGTAGAAGATGATCCTCCGAATTGATGATTAAATGGAGTAGGTCGAGTGCTCCTTTTATATTGATTTGGAGTACCCCAAGACTTCTATAAATATAACTTCAAAATATTGTTCCAATATTTTATAAGAATAATGTCAAGGTCCACAAAAACAACCTTAAGCTTTTCCTTACATTTGCCCTAAGTAGAAGGTCAAAATAACCCATAGAGTGATCTCAAGATGACCTCTAAAAGTGGCTTCAAGTCTTCCCTAACCAAGGCTGAATTTGGCCTCAGTCAAATTCGTATAGATCTACAGAACAAGTTCATAAATTTTCTCCAAATGGAGGTTGCAAAAAATTTGTTCAGTAATGCTTCAAACTTAAGGTAGAAATAAGCTTAAGAAATCTTACCAAAATTGTCAATAAGACAACTTCACAACAATGTCTATATAAGATAGCTAATACTCCAAGCTTGCTTCAAATAAATTTTAGGGCTCCGCCTATACAAAAGATTTTCTTATAGTCCTTTGGATGCCAAGACTAGGGTGTTGAATTTTCCTTAGGCCTTAGATCTTTTCTGAGGCTAATCATGCACACAATCACACTAGCAACCCTCAACTTTTTAGCTCCTTTCACAATGGAAATTTTTAGGGATCAATAGTGAAATTGATTAAGTACACAAAGATTTGAGCCCAAATCTCGATTATTTTATTAATCCATCAATAAAAAATCATGGGGCTCCCAGACCAAGGATCATGGCCCTCAATTGCTAATAAAACTAATGTACATTGTATACAAACTAGGGCATGCAACTTGCTACTTCAAATTTTCAATTTTCCCAATGACAAGACTGAAAATTTCATCTATCACAGTAACTGGAAATTATTTTCCTAATTTTTAACTTATTTGACAATTTATTTTCAGTTTGCTACAACAAATACCAAATAATTCACATTGTGATTTTCACAAATAAAAAATGTGGAAGAAATAGCACTAGAAACTAAGAAAATCTAGCACACACACATAAAAATATGACACCGTTATTTTTGGAAAAATGTACCCAGAAAAAACCCAACATGGAAAAACCAGTGCAGCAACCGAGGGTTTTATTATTATGCAGCAGTGAGAAATTATGAGTACAATAATCTAGATGTTGAAATCTAGTTATCCTACAAAGAAAATACTGGAAAAAATATCTAAAGGTAATTTACCCTCACTCCTGACAATTCCGGCATTGGACTGCCTCTGAAAAGCAAGCCATTCAATTGGGCCTCTGCAAGCTCTGTGTCAACCTAATATTGCCTACTACAACTGTTTCCTGAACTAACTGCTAGTATAATTGTATTGCTTTTTGTTAACTGGGAAAATGTCTCTCCAACACTCTAGAACATCTACCCAGCGTCGGGATTTGAAAACGTCTTCTTTCCCAATAAATCAAACTGCCTTCTTGAGGATTTGCGCTACCTATGCGCAGCCTCCTAGAGAAATCTCGGCCTCTCTGTAAATGCACTTTTTGGATCTAGAAAACTTCCTCTAGCCTCACTGTCCCTACCCCTCACTGTCTTTTCTTCCTCCTAAAGCTTGAACTCTCCAGCAACTGACTGCGGTTACTCTGGGAAATTGAATTCTCCAAGTGTCTCTGTTGTATTCTCCATCACCACATCAATCCCTTCTTATATCTTTATGTTGGGACTCCAACGACCAAGATTATATCTTAATCGATGGCTCAGATCATTTCTAGATCGATCTGTGTGAGTTTCTAGACAATTATCAATTCGACTTAATTAATTTTTATTAATTAACAAGTTTTCCAAAGTTTAGACTTAGGAAACATTAAAAAAATTGATTAATAATCTAATTAAGTCATTTCTAGGTGGAATTTCCATAAATGATTTATGGTTTTTGTAGATCTCATGCATTCTAGCCTCTCCACCAAATTTTGTGGCTAGAACACATCCGATGCTACAAAAACTAACACTCCCTCTTAGAGAGGACTGTGTTCTAATGCTACACACTCTGCCACAACACCCTGTGTTTGTACCACCTCTTTTCACATTGTTGATGTCTGGACATAGTCCTCACCAACCATTATGCAACTCTAAAGTTGCATCTGTGCTGCTACTGACACTACCATATAGTTTCCAACTTTACATTTGCACTGGAACTACTACAATTGAGATGCATCCAAAATACTGAAAACATATATGTTTAGTGTGATGCATTTCTCTCCTGAGCATATGATTGCTACTAGCTTCTGCATTGTCACTGAAGAATTTGTGTTGTTGCCAACTCTGCACTGATCCACTTTCTCCACGCTAATTAGCATTTAACTACTACTAATCTACAACTGTCACTCTAGTACTGACTGCATCAACAGCCACTAATTCATCTTGCTACTGAATATTGTGGGCCCATGTAGCTAGGTAATTGTTGGGTCCCTATAATACTAGTGATTACCCCATTACTATTGTAGTTATACCCCTTATTAATATTTTTGTGCCCTTATTATCTGAATATTTTTATTACTGTGCACCATAGAATCCCTCTATTGTTATTTTTGTGGCTTTATATTATTATTGTTAGGTTGGCTGGGTTATATTGTGACTCCTTAAACTCCTATATATAGAAAGGAGTTTTTTTTTGAATTCATCAAGAATGTTCTTTATTTAATGTAAAGGAGGTTGCCCCCTCGAAGAGGCTGAATTCTAAGGCGTTGATCTATCTTTTCTATCTTTTTTCTTGAGCTGGTTACATAACATTTGGTATCAGAGCTTTGGATTCTAGGGTTTCACTGCTCCAAACAAGTCATCATGGAATTTTCGCTATAACTTTTTTTCTGCGACGTTTTAGAACTTGAAAAACAAACCCATTTGAGAAGACATTGTGCTAAATTGTGAGTCCGAATTTCAGAGCTTTTTGCGCTATATTTGCGGATATATGATCTGAGGAAGTTGGGATTTTTGCAGACCCCTTAATTACATTCCAAACAGGTGACTTGGGGAAAATCATCATAAATTTTTCTCTGAGCATTGGATTGAAATTTCGTAAGAAGGTGCAAAAAGAGGATGGACTATAGTTTCTTCTATATATGTTTTAGAGCTAAAGGTTGAAACAGTGACTCGTGGCACATCGTACAAGTTTGTTCTACTGAACTAATCTATAATCAGGTCACTATGGGAGATTTCGTATAACTCTTCCTTGGAGAATCCAATTTGGATCAGACTGGTGGCATTGGAAAGAGAACATAGAGGGCTACCACAGATTGCAAATTCAGAACTGGATGATCCGTAATTACAGAGATACATCAGATTCAATATTAGGCTCCTACAAAGTGAAAAAATGTGTGTAGTTTTTTTAAAATTTTGGCATAAGATTGGTTTGAAAGATTAGTTTGAAGGAATTCAAAGGGCATAGTAAAGCATTTTTATTGGTAATTGATGCCTCGAGGAAAGAAAATGCAAACACCTAGTAAGCAACCTAAAAGCTCTAGCATGACCCATGAAGAAGAGGAAGAAATGCAACATGATATATCAAAATTACGAGACCAAGTACAACAATTGTCACTTGCACAAAAAGGAACAGAATCTAAGATGGATGGTTTAAAGAAAGATGTAGAAGCTAAGATGGATGGTTTAAAGAAAGGCGTAGAAGCTAAGATGGATGATTTGAAGATAGATTTGAAGGCAGACATGGACGAATTGAAGATAAATATGAATAAGTTGCTACAAGAAATGGTCACTAATGGTGAAAGGGTTGTAAAGGAAACTCATGATGACAACAAAAGAAATGTTAATCATGATTCCATAGACTCTAATGTTGGATTGAAGACCC
>APFE030757397.1:78598-94055 GCA_000404065.3 Pinus taeda | reverse complement strand
AAGATAGAAGGGAATATCAAGAAGAAAAAAGTTCAAGAAGTGAAAGATCACATCGAGCATCAACAACAAGTTCTCCAACTTTTAAAGGATAATGCCACTTTGGTGTGAAATCGAATGAAACAACGGTAGATCAACATCATAGTGAAAAATTTTTTGATGTAGGTGATTGGGTATTTTTACTGCTACATCTCAAGCAAGCTATTTATGAGAAGGAAATGTTGGCATACTACATGCACTTAAAAAATGGCAACCTTACCGAATGGGAAGACACTTCATGGTAAAAATGGATCATGATAGTCTTAAATACCTTTTAGAACAACTATTATCTTTATAAGAACAGAAAAATGTGTCACAAATGTGTTGGGTTATGACTTTGACATCATCTATAGAAAATGGAAGCAAAATTTTGTTGCAAATGCACTCTCAAGAAACGATGAGGATGTGGAAGCATTGTTTTATGCTATTTCTATTATCCAACCAGATTGGATAACGAAGAAAGGGATGAATCGAAGAAGGATGAAGAAGTATGGCCACTTATTCAAAAGTTGCAAAAGATCCCAATTCAAACAATATTTCCATAAATTGAAGAGGAAGGAAAAATCATATTAGAACCTAGAGCAGTCACAGAAACAAGAACCCGACAGCTATGAAATCAATCAATTTCAGAGTATCTCATCAAGTGGGAGAACTTACCCGCTGAAGATTCAACATCGCAGGACAAGAATTTTATACAGAAGCATCAAGAACTACTCAATCATTGAGGACAACACTTTTTGAAGGAGACGGGCATGTTAGGCACCTATACTACTAGTGTAAGTCCTTATTATTATTAGTACAACCCCTTTATTATCTTGATGTACCCATGTAGTGCCCATATTGTTACTATTGTGCCCCGTAGAAGCCCACTATTGTTATTATTGTGCCTTACATTATTATTGTTATGTAGGCCTTTGATTATATAATAACCCCTTAGACTCCTATATATAGAAAGGAGGTCTTTTCATTTGTATCATCGAAGAAATGTTCATTTATGTAATGTAAAGGAGGTTGCCCCCTCGAAGAGGCTGAATTCTAAGGCGTTGATCTATCTTTTCTATCTTTTTCCTGAGCTGGTTACATAACAGTAATGATCCATGAGTTGGACTCCTCAAGGGCCCTACCCAATCTTTGTAGTTGTTTGGGGCTACAACACCAAATCACCCCACCTCACACCTGGAGGTAGGTCTACGAACATCTCAAAATTTGATCTACTCATATTGTTGTTGCTACTGCTCTGTTGATGCTTTCGCACTACTACTGCAATTACTGGAATAATGAGTCTAATCTCCCCAGATATCGAAGTACTAGCTTCCATCGAGAAGCTCCCTCTGAAATTAGACTCCCTCTAAGTCTCAATCTATCAATAGGAAATCTCTTTGCTCCCTCCTGGCAACTCGCACTATCCTCCTACACTAGAAACTAGACTACATAGTTCTGTGCTTGGCATCTCCTAGCTGGAAGTGCACCTATATACTATAATTGGGCAATTCACACTGCCTCTATCACTGCATCTATCTCTACAATTGTCTCTCGGGTACTTACTGCAACTAGATTTGCAACTGTCTAATGACAAATTGCATCTAATGACACTGAACCTGCTACTAAGATACTGTGGACTCCTATAGGAAAGGGTATGGTCTCGCTGCAACAATTTGAAACTGATCTAACTAATCTCCTTGTTGCAACTGCTTGGACCCTGCCCATTCGGCACACTAGAGTCTCATACTCCTCCTCCTCCCGGATCTGGTGCCCCATTATCGCCTTTTGATCCTTGTCCCTTATTGGGGCCTTTCCTCGCTTTGAAACCCACACTAGACAACTCACACTTCCTTTGGTACCTGTCTCTGGCAACTAGAAGTCGATCTGCTACCCAAAATCTGTATTTTGGCTAACTTGCATGACCTTCTAGAAAAATATTGCATGGCCATTCCTACAGAGCTACAAAACCTGGAAACTCAAAAATGGAGAAATAAACCTCAAAAATATCCCTCTTTCCCTCTACTCGACTTTTGAATCTACCATTCACACGCCCTTTTAGAGTGAGAAAAATTGCTCACAACAACTACCAAACTGCAATGGAAAATCGAACTTCTGAAACTCGAATTTCCCCGAGAGAAATACTCCCTCTGTTGTGTGTGCTTTTCTCTTCCACCCGACGTTGGTTATGTTGCTACAAAACCCTCTACGTCCAACCAATGAATATGCTCAATGAAATCTGAGTTGTTTCTACTCCCTCTGACTGCTGGAATAAATATCCCAAGCAGCTCGACTTTTCTGCCAACCCGCAACTAAAAATCAAACCCTTACCCCAATAATTCGACATGCTTCTTTGGGTGCTACGCAATGTCTGAGAACTTCAACTTGTTGCTCCCTTTGATCAATGAAATTCTCTTCTCCACTTCTGAGCTTCTCAACTGATCACTCATGCTCTGATACAATGTGAAAATTTCGTCTATCACAGCAATGAGAAATTATTTTCCAAATTGTTAATTTATTTAACAATTTATTTGCAATTTTCTACGGCAAATACCAAATAATTCACTATGATTTTCACAAATAACTGCGGAAGAAATAGCTTTAGAAACTGAGAAAATCTAGCACACACACATAAAAATATGACACCGTTATTTTTGGACAAAAGTCCCTGGAAAACCCAACTTGTGAAAACAGGTATAGTAGCTAAGGGTTTTATTATTATCCAGCAGTGAGAAATTGTGAGTACAATAATGTAGATGTCAAAATCTGGCTATCCTACAGAGAAAATACTAGCAAAAATATCTAGAGGAAATTTACCCTCTCCTCGAGCAATTCTGGCACTGAACTGCCTCTAAAAAGCAAGTCTTCCAATTGGGCCTACGCAGGCTCTGCATCAACATGATGTTGTCTACTACAAATGTTTCCTGAACTAACTGCTAGTATAGTCATCATGTCTGCCGCTGACTGGGAAAATTTCTCTTCAGCACTATGGAACCTCTACCTAGCCTCTGATACTGAAAACGTCTTCCTTCCCAACAAATCGAATTGCCTTCTTGAGGCTCTGCATAGCCTCCTGAAAAAACCTCAACCTCTCTGCAAATGCACTCACTGGATCTGGAAAACTTCCTCCAACCTCACTTTCCCTGCCCCCTCATTGTCTTTGCTTCCTCCTGAATCTTGAACTCTCCGACAAATGACTACTGCTACTCTGGAAAATTGAATTCTCCAAGTGTCTCTAGAGTATTCTCCATCACCACATCGATCCGTGTGAGTTTCTAGAAAATTCTCACCTTGACTTAATTAATTCTGATTAATGAACCAATTTTCCTAATTTGAGACTTAGGAAACATTAAAAAAATGGTTAATAATCTAATTAAGTCATTTCTAGGTGGAATTTCCAAAAACAATTTCTGAGTTTTGGAGATCTCATGCATTCTAGCCTCTCCACCAAATTTTGTGGCTAGAACACATCCAACGCTACAAAAACTAACAAAGACAAGAACAAATACACAACTTACTTGTTGGAGAAGCCCTTCTCCTTCAACCCTTTCAATCCACATTTTCCTTAACACCTAGTATGTCCTTTGCCTCCTTTGACTACAAAGAAGCACCTCCTTGTACTTCTCTATCCACTAATTTCTTACTGAGTATTTACCACTCCAAATACTTGCATATATCACTTCCAAGTAGGTCTGCTACTCTCAGTGGATTTTCCATTCAAAGCCATTGTGCATTTTTCCCTTACAGTATGTTGTTCACAACTATGTTTGTGAACAAAATTTGAGATACAATACTTATCAACTCAAAACTCCAACACATTATCCCCTTCATTGCCCTCCATCCATCTCTCTGAAATTGAGGTAACTCGCAGCTCTTGTTCAAATGTTCTGAGACTAGTTTTGGCCTCCCTCATGGCTTGGCCTACTAGCGAAATACAACACATCACTTGTGGCATTTCGGCCCTCCACAACAATCTAATATGTGGCTTGTATGACCTCTTCCAATGGCTCGATCCTCTTCCTTATACATAGAACAATACACAAACCTCCCACAAAATTTCAGTGGCTTAACTTACCTTGAAAAAACTTCAATTAGGGCACAGAAAACACAGATGAATCTCAACCTTTTCCTGAGCAAACTCGGCCTTCCTTCCAGCACAAAATAGACCATAAAATTTCACAATTTCCTGCTGTGACTATGAGGTTTGTTGTCTTCTTCTTCAGCTCAATTTGCTTCTATGAGATGAGTTACTATGGTGTTTTGTCTCAGCCCTCCACCCTTTCTTAGACTTCTATTCACAACAGCTAGCAGGAACATGGGAAAGACTTTCACGTTGGCCTTAAATCAAGCCCTCAAACCTTCAGCCTTACTTGTCAGCCCTCGCTGCCCTTGCTCCCTTGACAACTATTGGCCGAATAAATCGATCTTGCGAACAAGGCCGATCTCCCTAGTATCAGGAGATAATCTAACAACAAACAGACAAACAAACCTATCTTTCTCTAGACATATGTGATTTATAAGTAAATACTACAAAGGTGTTAAGATCCTACCTTAGATCCAATGCTTATTCATAGTAGTCATCCTTCAATTGTTTGAAAGAGTTAACCTCCAATCATTCGAAAGATTTATCTTTAAAGACCTGCAATCACAAACAAGCAAACATTAAGTAGCACCTTCATCGCAAATATCATAAATCATGTCTATTATGGTGATCAGGGAATCCATAAAATAAACCATGAATCAACAACTTATTAAGAAACACAAATTTGTTTGTATTAACTTTGAAGTAGAAGAACCTTACAACCTTTTCAGCCTTGATGTTGAACAAGTTCTTCCTGGGGCCCGAAATAGGAATTTCCTTTACTTTGACAAGTCTTGAACTCTTCCAAATGAGATTCATAGAGGTATGTAATCTCTCCTCATAAAAACTCAACTAAAGAAGACTAAGTTCCAACAACATTTTCCCTCAAAAAATAGTAAGCTTCTAACCTCCTATTAACCAGCCCAATGCTTCTTTTTATAGTGCAGAGGAGGAGGTTACAGGTCCACCTATAAAGGGATAGAATCCTCCTTAAAAGGGATAAGCTCCTCATATCAAGGGGTTAGCTCCTTAAGGTATGGGATGCATGAACCTTAAGAGAGCGAACTTTCCACCTCAAGATTCCTTCCAGAAGCTTCTAGAAATGACCGAAAGTGAGTTTTTCCGAATATACTCGTGCCTTTTAAACTTTTACAGGGGTTCACACCTTTAACACAGAGATAGTGCGGTCAGGTGTGCAGGAGACTTCACCATTAGGTGTGGGACAACAGGTAATACAAAGAGAAAGTGTGGAACCAGAGTTTTAAAGACTTTTGAGGGATTTTCTCTTATTTTCAAGGCTTGATATGAGGAACTGATGTTTTAGACTTGCAAAGGAGGAAAGTATGACTGGTAATGAACTCACACAGATAGCAAAATGTCAAGGTGACAATTTTTAGTGCAACAGATTGCCCCCTAAAGTGCAAAGTCTGTAATAGATGGAGATAGAGTTTGTCATTTATGAAGAGTGAAGTACTTTATCATTTCAAGGATCATTTTGTGGGCACCCCAGTCGGAACCTATAAAAACATTCAATGCAAAATATATATATCTAGACATATCATCGTTGAGGTAGGCATTCCCATACTCAGATCAAAACTGACTAGAAAGTAGACTAAACTATTCTGATACAGGAATGATTTTGTAATACATCAAGAGTATAGACATGTGTAGAAACAGTATAGGCGTAAGCATCTATTTATGAATAGTCCACTGTATAATGAATAAAAAAATTCTTCGCAGCCTAGATGGTAGAAACTAGATCCAGTGTCTTGATTTCTACTTCCCGAACTAGTACGATTATATCCATATGAATGAATGTGTCGAAGTCGAACATGGTAGAAACCACTTGATTACTAATCAATGATGTGAATTGTTAACAAGTGTGAGAGAAACTACCAGTAATGTCAATGGCTCTCAAAGTACCCAGTACAATCCATGAAATGTGAATAAATGAGCTGAAGTTGAACATGTCATAGAATCATTTGATCGAAGGTCAATGATGCAACCTACCGTCAAAGGCGAGAAAACTACCATTAGGGCATGCAGTTTTCAAGGTACTGACGATTTCTAGATCAACTTTCTAGATAATGAGCTGAAGTCAACAGAAAGCGATCCATCGTAGGCAAGCCCACAACACGAAATCATAGATCAAGTTTTGAAGAAATATATTGGCAAGGACTGACTCAGGGATGGTCAAAATGGATGACAGATATCTTGCAGATGAATGGTTTGTTTGAACTTTTCTCTTGAACACATAACGACACTACAGATGGCTTGGTGACAATTGACCCAAAGCTAATACCTAGAAACTGGCTGAAGACTTTCAATGTGGTTTGATTAACTGTTAGGCAAAGGATTTCCCAACCCAGGTGAAAAAAAAGTGTCATGTTCATGAGTGGTTAACGGTTTTTCTAAAAAAAACAAAGTGTAACAAATAGGTTAATTTTTCTCTCTTTCCCCCACCATTTCTGGCAAGTACCTCTTTATTTCTGACAAGCTTGAGGAGGATAACATTTTCTTGTTTATAAGCTCATCCTTCGGATGAGTCCAACTTAGTTTACAATTTGAACCCTAAGAAGGAGTGGTTCGTTCCTATTTAAAATTGAACATGTCCTTTACTGTTAAATTTTAATGAGTCCAGTATAGGAAAAACTCGGTGCTTTTCAATTTTAGGGAGTCAAAAGAAAAACTTAAGAAAACTCCATGGGGGTACTGTTTTGTAAAATAATCCCTCAAGTTCGAAAAAGGATAAAATAATATAGGAGGGATGACAATTCCAATACTTTAACGAGCTGGAAAAGACAAGCGCTCGATAATCTTTTCATATTTAACGAGTCTGAAAAGGGTTTAAAGAGGACTCTATTGACTGTAATTAGTCAACGTGTACCTTTTTCGTAAATAGTCCATTTTAGTCCGTAAAAGGGGTAAACTATACTGAAGGGACAATTATTCATTTATTTTAATGAGTTGGAACAATCAAGTGCTCGACAATCTTTTCAATTTTCGAGAGTCTGAAAATAGCTTAAAGAGGACTCCAATGTTTTTCTTTTTTGTAAATTTGTGTTCCTCGAGCCCGAAAAAGTATAAAATAATACGTGATAGAACCGCTTGACCATTACGATCAAGGAGTACCTTTCATAACTAGAGGCCTCGATCCGAAAAAGTAGAAAAGTGATCGAAGACACGTCGTTTCGTAACCAGTATCGAACCTTAAACGACAAAAGTTCGGTGATCTTTTCATGTTTATACGGTCAGAAAAGAGATGAAATTGGACAGCCTTTTTAATTCCATTTAACGAGTTAAAAAAGGAAAAACTCAGCAACCTTTTCATATTTTCATGAGTCAGAAAAGAGCTTAAAGAAGACTCGTCCTAGAGGAACGAGTGGTATAAAGGGTAGCAACTGGTTCCGATAATGGTGGAACTGCTCAAAACATGTAATGGTTAAGAGGCTAGCTAATAAAACCAGTCATCACTGCAGTCCCTTGGGAAAGGAAAAACAACCAAGTGAAAGCATATGATCAGCCAAAGAGATGGTGGCAATGGAATGAAACAACCAAGGCTCATCTAGCAGAATTTAGCAGATACAAATGGTGATCACGAGATGTAAATTGGGTATGGGTTCATTTTTACACAAGCTTGAACCATGGAGAACTCTGCTTGGATTCGGTTTCATGTTTACACAAGCTTGAAACGAAAAATATGCTTGTTATAAGTTTGCATGCCCCCAACATAATGACTCAAATCGAGGTATGTGCCACCCAAGCTTCATCACATTCAACGAGGTGGATGGAATGAAGGTTCACTTTCGAGGGAGTTGTTTCATTTTTTAACGAGGTTGACACAGTAAAAGAACTATCCTCATAACCCTTGTTTCATTTTTTAACGAGGTTGACACAAGATCAAGAACTTTCCTCAAAATCCTTGATTCATCTTTTAACGAGCTTGACACAAGACAAGGAACTATGCTCACGACTCCTTGTTTCATTTTTTAATGAGTTTGACACAAGACAAGGAACTGTGCTCCATGATCCTTGTTTCATTTTTTTAACAAGGTTGAGACAAGATCAAGCTATCCTTGAGATACCCGATTTCATTTTTTAACAAGGTTGACACATGAAAAACTATCCTTGAGATACCTGGTTTCATTTTCTAACGAGGTTGACACAGGAACAAGCTATCCTCGAGACACCCAGTTTCATTTTTTAACGAGTTTGACACAAGAAAAAACTATCCTCGAGACTGATTAGCAATCAGAAAACAAAGGCATCGCTTGATATGAAATTTCAAAAGGACTCAAAGGTATTGCGCCATCAAATGAATCCACCTCAGAATCGGAAGGTACAATCCAAGGATCATCAAAAGTAACAATATTCGATGAAATCATATGAATATTTGCAATAGAAGGTGATACATTAGGAGGAGGGAAGGAAAAAGTTCCCAGTAAACTAGAATCTTTAATCAAACCTATGCCAACATCCTTGTGAGGGATAGTTGTTTTACCGATGTGCTGAATACTATTTGGAGAGGCTGGGTCAGATGAGAAATAAGTTAGCTGGTCTATCGTAATGATCTTTCCGTTATGAGGAAACTTGATAAGCCGAAAGACCGATGAAACAATAACAGTCATAGCATAATACCAACTGCAACCCAGGAGAATATTGTAATCTAGAGGGGCATCAACCACTTCCACATCTAGATTTACGGTTTTGCCTTCGACCCCTATAGGTAAATCCTACAAAATACCAAAAGGATGGAACCCTCAGCCATAAAAATCCTTTAGAATTGTCAGAGACTAATTGAGTATGGGAGAGCCAAGCGATTTCCAACACTGGATCGACATAATACATGTAGAAACCCCTTCATCAATCACAGTCCGAAAGCAAGGTCTATTTTTGACTAAAACTGGAACCTGGAAAACCATTTGATGAGGTAGGCGGGGTGTACTATTCTCTAAATCGAATATTATTAGGTTCAAATCCTGAATCTCGACAACTCCTATAGTAGACAATAGTAATTTATGTTGTGTTGGGTACGATTGCAGCGCTTCCAAAGCCGACAGTCTTGAAGGGGAAATAGAAAAGTCTTCAACAATGTTATAATTCTGAGCAGCTCTCGCATGTGGATTGAAAGTTGATTTATGAAGTATACCTTTAGCAGGTGGTTTGATTACTAAGTTAGGGTTGGGTTTCTCGATCTGTAACAGATCAGAACTAGGAGGAGGTGTAGTTGATGTGTTTGAATTAGAAGATTCTGCTTCTTTACCACCAACAGGATTTTTACTACCATAATCTTGCGATCACATTGCAATCCTGACATGAGACATCATCATAATGGGTTCTTCTGAGGCATTCGAGGAAGAAGCAACCATCTTACTATCTTGAGTAGGAAAAGGATCCTTCAAGACAACATGTGTTTGAGAACCTTTAATGAATTTCGAAACCTCTGCTCAATGTGGGCATTATTTGGTAAAATGATCCTCGTCTCAAATGAAACAAGGACAGCGAGGTTTCTGTTTTTCGTTAGTAGATTCATTTTTATCTGTTTTATATTTTGAATTTTGTTTGTTTTTATTCTTTCCCTTCTCTTTACTATCAGAATGTGATTTGTTCATAGATGATTCTGTGACATGGATGTTGGCAAAGACTTCAGCGGAAGAATCTCCTTTTGGGGAATCAGGTAAAGTTACTATAGGAGAAGAATTATTTGAAGATTTCTTCTTAATTTTTGTACTAACTGGACCAATCATACCATCAGCGGCATGAGGCCCTGAAGGAGCTGTAGTTATTTGACCGTGTTTTGGAAGATCAGGGATTTTTTCATGTAAAGTACCTGACTGTGTATAGATGAGGTCAAGGTACCGAGCCTAAGCAATGACTTGCTCTTCAGAAATCCTCCCTTAGCTATATCTTCAGTGATTTTAGGTAACAATGATTTAATGAACCATTCCGCTAAAATTTGATCTGGAATGAAAAATTTCACTAAACGCCTTCTCTGTCACCATTCATGAATATGATCAGAAATATATGTGGACGTGGATTGTTTCAGTGAAGTTAATAGTTTCGTGCCATTGTCGTATCTGACAGGAAACTGAAAATGAGTTAAGAAAGCAGTGGCTAACTGATTAAAATTATAAAAAGAGCCTCATGGTAACTCAATGTACCATTTGGTAGCAATACCAATAAGAGTTCGTTGAAAAAGATGCAATTGAATTGAATCATCAATAATTGAATTAGATGCACACTAAAGGTGATAAGTCATAATGTGATTTGACGGATCCTCTCTTGATTTACCCTTGAATTTTGAGATATCATTGGGCAACTTACTAGGCATTGGCAGCCAATACAAAAGATAGTAAATCGGATCATTCATAAGGCACGACAAATCAGGTAAATCGAAAGTTGCAATAAATGGTAACTGATGGTTAGGGTCGTGAAAACCAATGAGACTAGCTCTAGGAGGAGAATATCCTGGATAACCTGGAATTGGATTTGCATTAGGAATGTTATAACCTCCTGGGAAACCAGGATTAACCAGACCAAACTGGGGTTGTTGAGGCTGTTGATAAGTATAGCTAGGATATGGTTGATACTGATAAACTAGGTTTTGTACAGTAGGACCAAATTGATACTGTCCTTGGTATGGTTGATAGGTGAATTACAGTTGACTTGGAGCAATCATACTTGTACCATCTTGTCCTGCAGGCATCTAGACCGAAGTCTGAACTGTAGGTCGTAACTGTGGCATAGAGACTTGAGGAGTTTGTACTGATGTAGGGATAGTAGAAACTAGAGCTACAGATACTCCAGAAACAGGTGTGGTAGGTTGAATAGAATTTGCATTAGTTGTTGTAGTTTGAGGCAGAGTCTAAGGTGTGCTAGGCCCAGGCAGCTGAACTAAAATAGGTACAGGGGTTTGAACAGTAGGTTGGATAGGTTGCTGGGTTGGACCAGAAACCAAAGGTTGTCCAGGTTGACTAGATAACTGCACATTAGGTTGCATAGTCTGTTGAGTTTGAGGTGGATTCCACACCATTTTCATTCTGGGGTATGGACACATAAAAGGTTTTGCATATGGAGGACCATAACCTGGTTGAGTGTAGGGCTGATAATTAAGTGGTACATTTCCAGCTCCTTGTAAAAATGATTGACCAAAAGGCAGTTGGAAACCTTGAGATGGGTACTAACCTTGAGGTTGATAACCCTAAGGCATGTACTGAATCTGGGGTTGATAAGCATCTTGAGGAATATACTGAGTCTGGGGTTGACCTTGGGGTATGTACTATCCTAAATGTTGAAAATCTTGAGGTAGTCCTCCAGGCGGAAATTGACTACCTTGGGGTTGCCGCCTAGGCGGTAACTAACTACCTTGAGGCTGCCCCCCAGGCGGTAACTGACTACCTTGATTTTGGCCCCTAGGCGGTAACTGACTACATTAGGGTTTTCCCCCAGGCGATAACTGACTATCTTGAGGTTGCCCCCCAGGCGGTAACTGACTACCTTGAGGTTGCCCCCCAGGCGGTAACTGACTATCTTGGGGTTAACGATTTGGAATACTACTAGACATCATATGGATTTGCTCTGCGTTCAACGTTTGAGTTCCATTACTACCAAATGATAACTGATGTTCAGTTGATCGAGGAGTTGCTCCTGAAAAAAGTACCAAAGAGTGACTGGTACCTCGAAGGAACAGAAGGACTGTCGTATAAAAATGTTTCCGGTGATTGGGAAAACATAGATGACCGTCTTGACATGATCGATGAAGGATAATAACCTCTCAGTGTAGGATGAAAAGGAATTCGAGGTGGTGAAAAACTAAGACCTGGGTTTTCTAAAAAAATTGTCAATGATAAATACCAAGCGTCACTCCTAAAAGGACTGTAGAATATTGGTTCACACTCCCTAAGATTCAAAATCTTTTGGTTTTCGGGAAGAGTTACTTCTTCATCTGGACTAACAAGTTCTTCAATAGAAATGAGGCCAGAAGGAAGATTTTGAGTAATGATATTTCCTACCCTAGGTGAACCAGGATCACTAGAAGTTGGAGTAACAAATCCTGAAGATGGTTCCAGAATAGCAGGTTCAGTGTCAGGCTTAGAAATTTCAGGTTCTTCAGCTAATTCACTGGAAGGATAAATACTACTAGTAACTTCGGAAAATGAAATTGGCTCTTGAATATACTCTGTTGTTTGCAAAACCAAAGATTCTGGGTTCAATCCCAAGTGGTGTCACCAATTTGTTGGCCAGATAAATCGATCTTGCGGACAAGGCCGATCTCCCTAGTATCAGAAGATGGTTTAGCAACAAACAGACAAACAAACCTATATTTCTCTAGACATATGCTATTTATAAGTAAATACTACAAAGGTGTTAAGATCCTACCTTAGATCCAATGCTTGTTCGTAGTAGTCATCCTTCAATCATTCGAAAGACTTAACCTCCAATCGTTCGAAAGATTTACCTTTAAATACCTGCAATCATAAACAAGAAAACATTAAATAACACCTGCATAGCAAATATCATAAATCATGTCTATTATGGTGATCAAGGAATCCATAAAATAAACCATTGTTGGACACCTAATCCTAAAGGGTTAGTGTGGAAGCCGAACTGACTAAGTAGTCCAAGGGACCTTGGGATGTGAATCCCAACGGTCACCAAATGTACTATAAATGTATATCAAATTGTTAATAAAATTGTATCGCATGCTTTATCTTTCCTAATTGTTCTCCCTCATCATGTCTGTTTAACATGGTATCAGAGCCATGATGAGTGGCCTGTTTTCCCTGAGCAACTGATCTGAGTTGCCTTGAATAGTGCTGGCCCAGTCTTCACACCTGAAGGAAACGTTTTCTTGTCTGAAGACTGCATACCTAACTCCTCTGACGCCGCTGTCTGACATAACGCTCTGTTACACCTGCGCTGCCCTGAATTCATTCAAAATACAAAACTGTTCTAGCGCCTCTGGGCTCGGTCCATTAACGCTCCGTCCACTGCGTGCTCCTCTATCCACTGACTGACATGCTGCTACTCTTCGCTCTTCTGCCTCGCTGCTTTGACCCTTGTGGTGCATTGGTAAAGCGTATGGCTGTTGGAGTGAATGTCGTGGGATCGATGGGATCGATCACCACCTGTTGAACTGCCACGGCGAGGAGAGGGCCGGTTTCACTTCTGAGAAGGAGTTCTTCCCCTGTTTCTCTGTACATTACGCGGAATACGGAATTAATTAAACTGCTCTTACCTTGATGCTGCAGTCCTATCACCATCACCTTCGCGGAATTCGATCCACCGACCTCCTGCGCCTTCCTTTTTAATGTTCGCGATCTCTCTTTGTATTCTCAGAGATTTCCAGAATTGTTTCAGTCGGAGGAAGGCGAAGGCGACTGTGCCAATGATGATCGTTTGGGTTTCTCCCTGGTGGAGATGGAGCGATCCACTAAATTGAATCGCATTGGATTTGATTAGCGGAATGGCCAAGGTTTTGATGACTCATTGAAGTTAATATTGTATGGTTCCGGTTAATGAATTTAGTAGCCACTTCAGAGATCAAATTCTTGTAAGTCATCTGTCAGATTTGAGAGCAGCAACAACCTGAGTTAAGAGAGAAAAGGAGAGAGAATAAGGAAGCCTCTTTGACAGAGCAGCGGAAATTTGTAGAAGCCTACTGCGAAGAAACTGAGAGAAAGCGTCAGACTCTTTGAAAGAGCAGTAAAAGTTCTGAAGCAATAGAGAAAAGAGTTAGCACGCGTCCTTAGCACTATTTCTGCCGCGTTATCAAAAGTCAAACGAGCTTCACGAATTCTGTGAAGAGGCACGAATCAAACAGAGTCAAACTTCACGAGCTTAATAAAGGTAGTCATTTATACGGATCACCCTTTTTTATACCATTTTTGTAAATCCAAAATGCATGTTTTTTCTGTGAAGAGGCCCGAATCAAAAGTTTTGAAAAGTCAAATTTCACGAGTTTAAGAAAGGTGATCGTTTATACATCTCTCGAAATTGATTGAAGATTGTTCTCATAGATTAAGGAGATAAGGAGATATTTGTAGAAGTCATTCTATAGCCGTATCATCTTACGAAGATTCTCTTCCTTCAGTAATCCTGAGGCACCAAGTACATTTTGCAACAATATTGATCCTCGTTCAGGTTTGAGAAGAAACATGTTATATCTGGCGTCGCTTGAGAGATTGCATTGTTGGCACTGTTGCCATTTTCTACTATTTTCTACTATATCTGGCATCGCTTGAGAGATTGCATTATTGGCACTGTTGCCATTTTCTACTCTGAATGTGTTAATAGATTGCATGCATGCTGAAAGTCGAGAACATTATTCTCATGCCTATTATTTTGTAGTGAAGATATGGAAATATGATTTAGAAAAATAGAAATTAAAAGTCTACTATATAAATAGCATCAAATTCTTTCTGCAAATAAGGACGTGCCAATGAAGTGTATTTCCCAGAAATCGAAGTTTTTTGTGCCTAGATATGGATTATTTGATGAATTGGGGTCTATCTCATGACATTTTTAAGTGACGTCAAACTCTAGCAGGGCCAACTCTCTTTTCCAATTTATTCGACCACTGGGACACAGTTTTAGAGTTTTCATTCAAGAATATCCACTTACACGTATAAACGAGAAACTTGATATCCAGTTTTGTAGTTTAACATGAAATTAAGTGAAGCTGCGCACTGAACATTGTGGAGAACTCATCGCATATTGTGTTGAATTGCTTATAAAAGAGCTGATAAGTTGTCCTGTCCGTTTAATTTGAATACTCTGCTGTCATGATTTTAAAAGGGTTGATTTGTGTATTCATAAATCAGCTGAGGGCTGTTGCCTTGCATTGATTATAAGAAGGCCGAGTGGAGTTGTATGAGTTACAAACCAGTGAAACGTTGTTTGTACACTGTTATAACATTCACCTATTTGTGTTGTAAGCTCACTGTGTGCCAATTATATATGTTGTTCCTTTCATGAAACAGGGAGTAGACATTAAAATTGCAGCAGCGGAATTATTAGTTATTTGTGACAGAAATGATTAAGTTTCCACTATTGGTCAACACTTTTACAACATTTGCCATTTTATTCCAAGGGGATGATAAAGTTCTTTTTTCTATCTGCAACGGTACTGTGGACAAAATTTCAGATTTGATATTTTGAGAAGGCTTCTCTGAGTAGTATAATATTGATACTTTTCTTCCAAGTTACCACAAGTTCATTGAAGCATTGTTTTGAAATGGATCGAATGGATGATGTATTAGAGTTACTGAATACCCTAATACATTCCAGTATTGATGGGATGGTAAAAGTTAGCAAGGATTCTCTCTCTAATATTCAAACCTGTTTGCAAAATGCACGAGA
>APFE030757397.1:44446-63631 GCA_000404065.3 Pinus taeda | reverse complement strand
TAAACATATCCCAACAATAAACTTTTATATCGTATATAAATTTTAACCTATTTAAAATATAAATAATGAAAATGAATTAAATGCTACATTTACTTACATTTACTTAATAAGAATAGAGGCCTCTTAGGTATGGACAATTAATACATAAGCCACTCGGGAATTTCTCCAATTCAAAGTGATAGTGTTCGCCCATAAATATATGGTATCCTATATTTTGCAAGCCCCATCAAAGCCATCTCATTAAAATCTAAAAGTCATGGATATAAATCATACTAGAAAGTTTATGAAGTACACACATTCTGTCCCCCCTCAGTCTAGGGCCTAGGTTTTCCACAGTCAATAATGAGCTCCTTCAACAACAAAACAAAAACGCAAGCCCATTCTTCTCTAGTACCGCACATCACCAAGTTGAAACTACAATCATATATAGGCTTTGAATTCATACATTTTAAAGACTTTGAATTCATGCAAAATGTCTTTAAAAGATATGCAAACTACACGAAATGGATATGCCTATCAAAGACATGTACTCTGATAATAGTGGAAAAATGTGTAGCGAAAACATACAACCAAAAGCTTAGGTCACACTAACATTCTAGTATATTTTTAGAAATGTTTTTTTTGAACAATAAGTTTTACATTAAAATCAAACCACTAAATCTTACGAAGGGCTTAATCATTTACAACTAAAGGCAATGGTATAAGTCAAACAATCAACTGATTTGATAGACACCTTAGATTATTTGCATACCACAATGCAACCAAAGAACAAGGTGGGCCATCGATTTCTTATGAATAATTTAACCTGCGAAACTCCTTTGATGTTCAAGTTGCTTCCCAAAAAGGATAACCTTTGTTGACCTAAAGGAATTCCCTGTTTATCTTCAAATTTACCCTCCTAAAAATAAAGCATACCACATGAACAAACTGAGAAGCATATTATCTATTTAGATAAATTAAAAAGAAAAATACATTAGGCATCATTAAAAGCATAAAACAAGTTTTTCATGAATTTGATAGTATGCCACTAGAGTTTTCCAAGAGGAAAAACACATGTATTCTACATCAGAAGGCATAATAATTGATTTCAACAGATCACTAGATAATAGCAACGACCTTTAAAATTTAAAACCAAACTTATAATAGAAAATTAGATAAATATTAAACCAAATGTACATTTGAAAATTAGCTAAGTACTAAAACAAACCATAATTCTTAACGAATTACAACCCCAACTAAAAATTTATGATTCACAACATCACTTGCCATACAACTTCTAAAATCCAACACAAAGGACCAAATGCTTCCTAGCAAAGAATCAACTTCACATATCTAGAGGAATTCCCTCATCTTGAAATTTGGCCTCCACTATATCAATATTGTGGAAGCTCTTAGCGTCAACTGTAATACTCTTATAAATGAATGTCTTCACAAAAATCTGCATACTCCCTCCAAAATGAAGGAATAGAAGCATTGTAGATTCCTCTAAATGTCATAATCAGTCATAATCAACTAGAGTTCTACTATCATCTTCACATTGCTTTCCCAACGAAGAACAATCTTTGATGATCTCAAGGGATTCTATCCTTGCCTTGAATTTTGGCAATGTTCATGGTATTTGAAATCTCAACCTCAAGAGTAATTGTCTTCCCAATTAGAGTTTCAACAAAGATATGCATTCCACCTCTGAAACACAAAACCAAGTGAAAATGTGATTTCTTTGGGATGTTTATAATCACTTAAGATACAACCATCCTCCAGTTGCTTTCTAGTAAGATTCATTGTTAGTAGCTAGAATGTATGCCCTCTTCAACTTGTATCTTTGCCTAGCTTAACTCGTATACCCTCCTTAAGGTGCCCAAGATATCCACCTCAAAAGAATGGTTTTGCCACTCAAAGCTAAATAAAGAATTCCATCCCACCATTGAGGAAAGGCAGCAAATGCTTTCTAGTGAGTTTCCGGAATCTTGACGTTCACATTGTCAAAACTGTCAAAACTCTATACCTCTAGATATAGTCTTTCCAATGAATACCTTCACTAACTCTTTTAAGTTAATGTATTTACAAATATCTACTTATTGGAAACCACTTATACAAAACAAGCCTCCATACCAAAAAAGTGTATACAATTCGAACAAGAAATATATAACTTTCCCTTCTTTATCGTTAAAACTGCAAATAAACTTCAACATATACTAAAAAATTGTATGATAAAGTCAATCAAATTTTACAATAAAACAATTCAAACAAGTAAGAAATAGCATTCCCTTATCTATCCTTCAAACTGCAAATAAACTTCATTTCCAAATAGGTTATGAGATTAATACAAAAAAAAAGGTGTGGCAATCTACAAACTACCAAAATACACTGAATTCAAAGAAGCTGAAAAATCATCCGTGATGTTATTTCAAACAATGAAAATTAAATTCAGTGCCAATGGGTAAAACATACTTCTTTTTAGGTGTGGCAATCTACAAACTACCAAGATACACTGAATTCAAAGAAGCTGAAAAATCATCCGTGATGTTATTTCAAACAATGAAAATTAAATTCAGTGCCAATCGGTAAAACATACTTCTTTTTTCTGAGTTTTGTTTAGTTTTGAATTTCCCATCAAGCATAGCTAAAGTGTTAAATATGTAACCGTTTATGGTATCTAAAAATTCCATGGGAACTGATTGAGGAATATTTTACCAAAAAGCTTTACTCTTTTGGGCTAATTCAAACACACTAAAATTTAAAATTAGTACCAACGGGTAAGACATACTAAGATACATAAATTTTTTAGTTTTGAATTTCCTATCTGGCATCGCTGAAGTGCTACATATGTGACCATTTCTTCTAATTTCAAAGAAAAAAAAGGTGAAAGATTTCCAAGGAAAATTGTAAAAGAGCCCTCAAAAAAGAAAAGAAACCTTAAAAAAGGAAAGGATGCATCTAAAGATGCCAAGGACCAACTGTGCAGTCAACACAAAAAGATATATAAGATTTCCATACATTGTAAGGAAAAGTAGTCGTGACAAATTAGGACAGATTCTCTTCTATGCAATGTCAAATTGAAAGGTGAAATATTGAGAGAATAAAATGAAATGTAACTCTTGTCAAGACCTAACTACTAAGCATTTTATCATTATGCTTCTGTAAGACCCTAATCATTTAAAATTCCAAAAGAATTATTCCAAGATACGCCAAGAAAGAGAAATATGTTGCCATTGCATGGAAGCTTTTGTTACAAGAAACCAATAATCTTCACCATTATCCAACATCTCAACCCATTCACAGGACCTGCCATTATCAAAATAAGCCTGAGATCCATAATATATATAGAAACAAATGATCTTCCCATAACCAACTAGGCTCACTTTGTAACATCGATGTCTTATTAGTAATTCGGGAAAATAAACATTGTTTCTCATTTAGCTAAACCATACTAGTATAAGAGCAGTCACGTCAGTTCAGAAAAATGTCAATACTGGATAACAATTCATAAATAATCTATAGATTTGTAGCTGACACAAATTAATTAAAAAAAAATTATCCACCAAAATTCCTACTATGCCACTAAATCTCCAATCCAACTGCATCAGGATCATAGACGAAATTAAATGACATTTAGAAAAGCATTGGAGAAGTTCCTTTCCTGGATAAATAAAACTAAAAAAAACTACAGAGCATTGTAAGATACAAACAACTTCATACAACATTATATGTGAAGCAGAATCTAATCATACAAGCAGACCAGAAACCTGATTCATATAAAATATTAAATATACAAGGCAAAGCATCAATGAACCAAACCAAATAGTAGCACTTATAACTCTTGACCTTTTCAAATAAGTACAAAATAGAAATAGCAAGAAACTGGACCAACCTCTCTATCACATGCATGATTATGTCTTGTAATCTCCTGTAAGATTCCCCGTAACCATCATTACAGTCTCCACATCATCAACAATGCAATTTTTTTGTATAAATATTTAAGTTTCTCTGGAACATTGTTGCTTGTACTGTCTGTGACACTAGTGCCAATCTCATTAATTGTAGGTTCTTGACCATTCGCAGTCCAAATATGCTTTGCCCTTAGTTTCTTTTCTAAGTTTATGCTAAAGCGACCTCTATTCTCCATAAATAAAAGTGAACCCTGGGTTCTACATGAATTTTCTTTGTTTCTTCCTGTCAAGCTTCGTTGTTCAACTTCATTGATACAATATTTTGCAGGGCACTTTCTTCATAACTATTAAGACCTCGAGCATGAAAATATGCATATTGACTTCTGGCTTCTCTCCATTGTGTTTGCCTTCTTGATGTTTGTAGATTTTCCCCCTTGTACATAGACTACCCCTTGAGACCAACTTTACCCAGCCTCCAGGTAGGTGAGGTAGATCCTAAGCAAGATCTACTCACCCACAATATTGCAGTAGCATATCCTCCCCTTGAACTGGGACTAACTTGATTCCACATGGCAAAATGCTTACGTCACCCACAAATGAAATTTCAGCCTAATTGGGATTAACATGATTCAATTTTCAATTTTCTTTCTTTGCTCCTTTTGAGGGGTACTCCACTTGTTCTAAATATAGACTCTATTACAGGTACCGTGTTTACCATAGCACTAATTTAGACTTAATTCCCTCTGTTACCAGCATTTTAAACAAAAGGTAGTTATCATTTAAACAAAAGGTTGATTCATGACAAGCATTTCTTCAAACGGATAATTCTTTACGGATTCCAATGGTAAATTATATCTGAGCGTTGGAATATTGCTTTAAAAAGGAAAGAGTTATCAGGAGTCACTAGGAAATTCTCATGCCAGATATTTGACAATTGACACTGATGTTGAAAATATGGATTCACTGATATTGACTAAAAGCACCAACACGCTTGGCTTGCTTTGTTAGCAGATCTTTCACCAAGAGAACAGAGCATTGTTGTTGTTGTCTTTTGTTATACCAGGTTGTTTCAACCTGATAAACAAGTTACAAAAACACAGGTTTTTGTTGTTGCTGCTACTGAAGAGGCAACAGAATTTGTCTGAGAGGAGCTAGCTCCTATCAAAGCAGAATCATTGGCCGAAACTTCAGTTGCAACACATACTGCTCTAGAAGCCCAAGTGGGAGATTTATATGAGGATCTCATAAAAGATAACTTCGTTATTGTATATCATCTTTTGGATGAGAAGAGGGATAATGGATTTCCTTTAACTAAACAACCTAATCTTTTGAATGATATAATTGCACCACCCAATATTGTCAGTAGAATGTTTAAATGTTGTGATTGGGGGTTCTTCAAGTGTGAGCAATACTCTTCCACGTACCATTGCAACTCATGTTCCATTGCATGCAAGTGACCTAAAACATTCAAACCATGAAGTTTCTGATGCCATTATCAACAAGGATGGATTTCTTTTTAAGTGTGAAGTTTTTGGTGAGGTGCAAGTGAATTCCCGACTCTCTGGTGTACCAGATTTAATGCCAATCCTTCTATTATTAATGATGGGAAGTTTCACCCATTTAATGTCAATTCTGCTATTATTAATGATGTGAGATTTCACCTGTGTTCATTCTCAGCCATGGAAGTATGTCCCATTCTCAGTTATTATTGGTGCCACTTAATGGGGACTTACAGGATTATGTAAGAATCTCCTTCAAGAGTATCCACAAAAAATGAGCCTACCACTTTCTAGTTATCTCTGTCAAAGGTCAAGAAATATACATTTGCCAACTTTTATCTGTGTCGTTGAAGTCTCTAGGGTTCAATATACAGGGAGTGTTACACAGTAAAAAAAAGAAACAGAAACAAAGGATGATCGAACAACATGACTGGAATTCAAGCACAAGTTTTTGATTATGATAAGGAGAGGTTGTTGTTCCAAATATTTGTTCCTTTGAAGCTGCTATTTCATACTATTTTGACTTCCCAGCTTCAATTTTCTCCAAGATAAAGGGTTAGCTGTTGGGTTAGAAAGGTCGCGTCTCCCTGATTGGATGAGATTTCTTAGACTTCCAGTCAGCTGTTTGAGGGTTTCCCCCATGAAGGATGCATTGTTGAAGAATTTTGGGATTTGACAATCAATTCAGGAATTAGAGAGTTGCATAGAGTGGGGCTAACAAAGATGAATTATTGAGTGGCAGAAGAGAGGATCAGGATGAAATGGGCCAGAATAAATGTGAGAACATACATGGCAGGTTCCGATCACTTCGGCTGTGTAGTGCAGGGCTTAGAAAGCAGCTCGAGCATAAGAAAAAAAGGAAAAAGGATTTCTGCAAAAGGACCCTTTGTGTTCCCTATCCGATCTAGGGTGGCTGGAGCTAAGTATTCTTCACACTGCACAGTGGATGTCTCTGGCATAACAGAACATGTTGAATGTATTGCTTGATGTAGCTGCTTTGGGACAAGAAAATATGTCTCTCTTTAAGCCAGATTTTATTATGATGTCCTTTTAGGAGGAAGATGGAAGCCTTTCCACAATATTGAGTTTTGCTTCAAGGAAACCAACCAGGGGCAAAATTGTCGGAGCTTCTCATGGAATGTATAATATCGGAAGGGTTGACCCCTGGGCAGAAGGTGGAACTCATAATTTGGGTCCACATAGGTATCATTTTCCTGGTTATCGCAGCAATCATGTTGGGTCCGAACCCCAGGTTTCTGCAAATACCATTGCTACTACCAAGTTTGAAAGAAGTAACTTTGTTGTGCCCATGAATGGTACTGTAACAAAGATGATCTTGCAACACACGAAATTGCAAATGATTGAGGGCACGCAATGTGATTGGTTTCGGTGGTAAAAGATTCCACCCCAGCCGATCCCCTCTTTCTATTATGCTTAACTTAATTGCTGAAACATCACTCATCTGTTTGTGGCAAGCAGTTGTTTCTAAGGAAGTAAATCTGTGGCAGCGAGGTTCTGTGTCATTGTTTGAGGAGCGAAAGTTTGTTGGGACAGTGTAGGCCAGTCCAAGATTATGTTGGAATAGCATCTCTCTGTGACACTCACTAAGGAGGTTTTGTGGCAGCATGTTAACTTTACGGCTTGACCTGGGAAGGGGATTACCCATGTAACTTTCCCCAAAGTAATTTTGACGCGGCACTTTAAACTTGGAGACCTACTTGAGACAGTGACAATCTTAAGGCACGTCTAGTAACAGCGCAACATTTCTGAAGCAGCAAAGTTCCATGTGCTAGTTCTGAGGCACTTATCTGAGCAAGCAAATACCCCTGAATCTCGATCTGAGGCTACAGCCCATCTTGGGGGCATTTCCTCTGGCAGCGTAAGCTTAATTCTGTAGCACAGTGATCGTCTATGGCTTGGTGCAGGGCAGCGAGGGTTTGAGTTAGCCCTCCTCTGGCTGCGACCACATCTGAAGACTTTCTAATGGCAGCAACCCCTATCTAAGGCAACATCTAGTGCAATGGAGTGGAGTCTGGGCAGCAAGGTGCTGAGAAAGGTGAGTTGGAGCAGCTGCGTCCCAATCCAGGCAGCAACGAAGGCCTTAGGGCATCTCTGGGCAGTAGCAAGGCCTATTAGGACAGCAACGAGGTCTATTAGGGCTCTCTAATGATAATAAGGAAGCAGAGTTGTGAAGGCAAACTGAGAAGTGACAGAAAGATCTTGTAAGCTGGTTAGTTGTGTTGCTGATATGATAATTGATATTGTAATCTTTGAAAAAGAGTGCTACTGTTTCTAAATTGTTGAGCGTTGTACTGCAAATTCTGCTGGTGTAACAGCCCTAGGAGTGAGACTATGAAATTGTAACTTCCTATATACTGTTCGTATTGCTGAAAAATTATCTAATTGTTTACATCGTTGTGCAATCAATGGCATCTCTGTGAATTGAAAAGGGATGTTGTGATAATGGTACAAAATAGTCATATGCTCTTTTAACCCTAAGGGTAGATTCTCCTGAGTCCTAAGGGATATTACATTCAAGTCTCGACAAAAATCTGCATACCACAATGCAGACAAAGAACAAGGCAGAGGGTCGATTCTTTCATAATAAATCAACAAAAGTCCTTCCATCTTAAAGTCGCTTCCCACCAAATATCAACCTCTGCTGATTTGTAGGATTCTGTCTTATCCTGAATCTTGGTTTTCCCATTGTCAATTCTATCAGAGCTCTCAAAATCCAGAGTAATAGTCTTACGAGTTTACATCTTCATGGAGATATGTATATCCCGTTGGAGGTGAAGGACAAGAAGCAAGGTAGATACTTTGAATATTATAATCACCCAAAGTCCTATCATAATCAAACTTTTTCCAGCAAAGAAACATTTTTTATGATCTAGAGGAATTCCTTACTTGTCCTGAATTTTAGCCCCATCATAAATGAGATGGCGAGGAAAGGAGAGATAGGACCACCTTCCCCACCCTCATTTCAATTTCGAATAGACCTACATTGTTGATAGTATCTGAGTTTTGAGATCTACACTCACCTCTTAAACACAACCAATTGAAAGTAATTCCCTATGAATATTGTAATCAGCGAGATACAACCATCCTCTAGTTGCTTGACAACAAAGATTAACCATTGCCATTTAGGAGGTAAGCCCTCCTTATATTGTATTTTTGCCTTGATATTATCAATGGTGTATGAGCTTGCCACCTTGAGAGTAATGGTTTTTGACATTCAAAGTCCTAACAAAGATTTGCATTCCACCTCTTAGAACAAGCAACAAGTGAAGCATAGATTCCTTTTGGATAGCCAGTGAGGGTTTGTCCATCCTCCAACTTCTTTCGAGCAAATGTCAGTGTTTCCTAATGAGGGGGGATGTCTTCCTTCTCTTGAATTGTGGCTTTCAATTGTCAATTGTGTCAGCACACCTTAACTTCGGAGTTATAGTCTTTCCAGTGAATATCTCAACCAACTCTTTCGAGTTTCCAATCAATATCCTCCCAAAATGTCTGCACATTGGAAACTAATGATACAAAACAAACCTAACCTATTCCAAAAAGGGTATCATGAAGTAAAAAAAATATTGTAATATAAGCAATTCAAACAAGACAGACACATCTTTTCCTTCCCTATCCCTAAAACTACAAATACACTTCAAATCCAATACCACGTTCGGAGGTAAAGCCAAAAGAAAGGTTTGGTAGTCTATAAACTACCAAAAGATAATGAGATCAAATCCCTAATATGGACAACTCCAAATGTTCACGAAAACTGATTTAGGAATATTTAAAAAAAAACTCCTAATCATTAGGGTAGTTTAAAGTTAAACATACTAAATTTTTTAAAAAACGCCATGATACTGACCAAATGCTCCAGCTCTCTTAAAATGTAAATATTGCACAAAGAGTATCAATAAATTTGAAATTTGCAATGTGTAGTATTGCCTAGAGAAGATTGGCTAAAACCAAAAATCCCTACTTTCTAAATTTGACAAGTGACCAAACCCAAAAGCGTAGGATTACCAACACCTAAACCTAAGAAGGTGGCCCCCAAAATTTGGAGTTTAGCCATCCAATCAAAAGGATGGAAACTAGGTACTACCATGATGGGGTCTAGGGTTTCAAAGAGCGGATCACCATGCAAATGACACAGGTTCAAACTTTTATGGGCATGGAGACAGAGAGTAATGTGTCTTGACAGGGTTTAATGACACCAGATGATTTCAAAAGGGAAAATTCATAGGGTTTTTAAAATCTCAACAGTAACCTCAAAAATATCATGTTCAAACTGAAATTCATTTGGGAGATCAAATGTTAAACGAGAAATCTGGTAGATATATCCATATTCCTTGAGCTCAGGTAAATAGGTTGACAATGAGGCTAAAAGAGAAATGTGAAAACTCAATATAAGAATGGACTATACACACAAGATAAATAGTGCACATAAATCAAGTGTTTATAGCAGTGCTGATAATATCGTTGAGATATCGGCAATTTTCGGAAATATCGCGATATTTTTAGCGAGCCGAAATATTGCCGAGAAAATATTGCGATATTTCCTCTCCCAAAAATATCATGATATTTCTGAAATATCATCATCGATATCTCGGAGAAGTATCGTGCGATGATAGGAAAAATTCCCAGGCAGACTGGTTTGTGGCTAGAAAAGGGAATTTGCTCATTTTGGTTTTTGAGTCTTGGAGAAGGAAGGGGAAGAGCTTTGTGGTGGTTGTCAAGGAGGGATTGAGGATCAATTTGCTAAGATTTTCATGCCCATGAGCCAATGCAAGTGTTTTCTCCATATTTGGACAACAAGCTTCATTTCCTTTTTTTAACTTTCTTATGGACCCTCTTATTGTCATTTTTCATTGAATTCACATTGCAAATAATGTAGTAAAAAAATTAGTTTTTAAAATGTGGTTATTACTTATTATATTAAATTTTTTGTATCGGTGTTTAATGCCAATTTTTTGTTTTTTTTTAATGCCCTAGGTTTGAATTAGTTCACTACAAATATGTCAAAAACCTTGGACCCATTTTGGGAGTATGGGGAGTCTAATGGTGGAAGAAATCAGGCATATCTATCATGCAAATTGTGTGGGACCAAGATTGCATGAGGGGTTACGCGATTGAAATACCATCTGGCTAGACTCCCTAAACATGATGTTGGGTTTTTTATGGTTTCTAGCGCGGAGCTTATACAAAAATCTCCTGAAGCACTTGATGAAAAAGATAGAAAGAAAAAAGGTTGAACGTGCAGCTAGATCATTTGGGATATCTTCTTCTGATTTTGAGGCTGAGAGTAGTGGGAGAGGCTCTACAACATCACCTGCTACTACTATTGCTAATGTTACTGGGAGTGGAAGGTCATCATTTTTTGTTCCACAAACAAGACATGGAGCACAACCTTCCATAAAATTAGTCGTTAAAAAGAGGGAGAAGCAAGAAGCAGATAGAGTTATGGGGAGGTGTCTTTTCTGGAGCGACTTACCTCTCAGCATTACCAAAACTAATCCATTTTGGCAGCGATGCTATCGTTGTTGTGGGCCCAGGGTACAAAAGTGTTACATATGAGGAGTTGTGGGGGTCAATCCTTCAAGCAGAAAAGCAGGATAATAACTCTAGATTGGTGGAGTTGAAACAGACATGGGAAGTGTATGGATACACAATGATGTATGATGGTTGGATGCAAGTCATAACCAATAATGCAACTAATTATGTGTTTGTCGGCAGGATGCTTATGGAGAGGCACCGCACATTGTTCTGGACTCCGTGTGCAACGCATTGTATCGGTTTGTTGCTTGAGGATATGGGTAAACTCTCCTTCATCAAGGAGGTGATTGATATGGCTAGGAGATCCCCAAGTTTATATATAAACATTCTTTTGTTCTTATTGGCATCCTACAATCACACGTTTTGCCACCAACTTTATTACTCTTCAATCTTTGCTTCGATGCCAGTTTGAATTGAAGCAAATGTTTGTTTTTTATGAGTGGCGTGATTGTCGATACAGCAAGAGACAGGACGGGAGACCCATTTTGGCAAGGACTAGAAGAAGTATGCTCAGTTAGTGAACATATAGTAAAGGTTCTGAGATTGGTAGATGGGGACAAGCCTGCAATGGCTTATTTGTATGAGGCCATGGATAATGACAAGGAGGCGATTCATTCTTATTATGCAGACAAGGGTTCTCTTGGGCTTGATAGACATATGATGTTATGGGATGTGATTGACAATTGGTGGACAGGGATGCTTCACCAACCCATTCATGCAACAACACTCTTCCTCAACCCTGCATTTTCATACAAATGTGCCTTTGATTTTGATGGCGAGGTGAAGTAAGGGCTCCATTCTTGTATTCAAAGGATGGTACATGATCTTGAGCTCCATAGCAAAATCAATCGTGAGATACAGTTTTATCAGGATTTTGTTGGCCTATTTGGCTTTGAAGATGCTATTAGAGAAAGGACCCTCTTCATGCCTCTGCGTATGTCTATGTAAAGTCATACTCCAAGACCTTGTCACTAGCTCTCATCAAGTCGGTCTACAATGAAGGAAGAATCCCTTAAAATTTTCACTATAGCCCACAAAGATTCCTTTCTTCCTAGATGCACCCAATTTGCTTCTTTTCTCTTTCGAGACATGAAAATATACATGATTGCCAAAAATTCTAAAATGAGAGACATCGGGTTTCTTACTAGTGAACATTTCTTCGGGAGTCTTGGAGTCCAATGCTTGATGAGGGCATCAGTTTTGAACATACAGGGCAGTGTTTACAGCTCCACCCTTCGAAAGGCCTTAATCATGAAGCATGGCACGAACAACGTCTATAATAGTGCGCTTCTTCCTTTCAGCCATGCCATTCTGCTTGGGAGTGTATGGCGTTGTAGTCTCCTCTTAATGCTAGCTTCTCTGCGATAACCTTGGAATTCATACTTGGTCCCATTATCAGTCCTCAATATCTTGATTTTCTTCTCAAATTGGGTTTTCGATAAAGGATTTGAAATGTCAGAACCAGGTGAACACTTCATCCTTCTTCTTCAAGAAGTAGATCCAGGTCTTGCGAGAATAACCATCCACAAAGGTGAGATAATACAAGTATCCTCCCAAGGAGTTTACGAGCATCATACCATATATGTCGGAGTGGATCAATTGCAATATGTTTGTGGTCTTGCTATTATTTGAGGGGAATGGTCCCCTTGTAAGTTTTCCTTCGGCACATCCCAAACATACACCTTCATGCTCTACTTTGAACTCGAGCATACCTGTCACCATCCATCTCACATCGGGTAGGGCTTTATAATGAAGATGGGCAAACCTCTAGTGCCATAGTTCAGATTGTAGAGATGTGTTGCAAGACACAGATCCCAATGGACTTCCTCCAACTTGATACAAAGTGTCAACCCTGAATCCAAGAGTAAAAGCACCCTTGAAATTTCTTTTCCAAACACGTACCTTTCCATCGATAAAAGCCACCTTGAATCCTTTATCTTCCATTGTTGAAATGGATACCAGGTTCTTGAGATCAGGTACATATAGTACTTTTTGCAAATGAATAGTGTTACCTTGATTCAATTGAAGGGTAACATTCCCTACTCCCTTCACGGGATAGGTGGCATCGTCCCCAAGGATGATCTCCAAGTTTGTCTCCTTTTCTATCAGATTAGAGAGGGCTTCCTTGACTTTTCTTCTTTGAACCTACATTGTTCTTCCTCTTGGCATAAGCAGAGAATGCAGAAGTGTTGCTTCTATTAGAAGGCATTTCTTGCTTCACCATTCCTGTTTCTTCTTGAATGCATCTTGACATCAATTCTTAAAACCCTGGAATTAAATCATTGTTGAGTATAGTGGTTCTAAATACATACCACTCAGGTGGGATTCCTCCAAGGGTGGTGAGAGTAAGTTCCATGTCAGGAATGACTTCTCCAATCGAGAGTAGATTATTCTTGATCTCAGTAATCCTCAAGAAATAGGATTGAATGTCCTTATCCTTGCCCTTCTTAATATCCTTCAACTTATTCTTGAGAAAGAGAATTTGATTAGCATTACTCACCTCGAACATGTCGGCCAAACTGTCATATATCTCCTTGGAGGTCTTCAATTCGGAGATATAGGCCACGAGATGCTTGTGAATGGCATCCCTGATAATTTTCTTCGCTTTGACTTCAGCCTTATTTTACTTGATCTTTGCAGCAGTCGATGCATTTGAAGGAGGCTCAGGGACTTTACCCTGCACATAATCCATCACTTCCTTCTCTTCCAAGGTAAAATCAAGAGACATCTTCCATCCATGCTAGCCAGATTTCTCATGGAGCTTGTCTTGACGGGAAGTACGATGAGGAACACATTGAGTCTTTTGTCCTTGTCGAACTACCTTTGGTGATTTCACTTTCACTCTTGCTTGGGCTTTGTCTTCACCTCAGCTCTGATACCATGTTAATTTTAGGCAACAACGGTATGTTCTATGCTTTAAAGCAATTTTACTTCAATTTCTTTATGAGCCCAATATCAATTTCAGTTTAGCAATCACATAAACATGCAAGTAAAAATATAATAGAACATAAACATAAACAGTAGAAGACAAACCAAGACAAGATGACACAAGATGTGGCACCAACCAAGGAAAAACCCCAATGTGGGGAAACCCTTGATCAAATCTTCTTTTAGTCTTCAATAGTTCAACAGAGACAGATAATACTATTTACAAATTCTGATAATTTATAACAGAAACAAAAAGAGACCTAACCAGAAAAGTCAATGCTAGTGAATAGGGTATATTTCTTCCTCAATTCATCTCGGTTAGACCCAGTCAACTTCAGCCTCCAACAGCAAGTCTAATCAGAAAAAACAGTCTGAAAAAGTCCAGTCAAAACTTGTAAACAAAATTCAAACCTGCGTCCAGCCGTAGTACAGTCAACATTGGTCAAACAAGAGGTCAAATTGCCTCAGTTCTTGTGCCCAGATCTGCGGCCTGCTAGGACATAATTCCTCCACCCAAAATCACACCAAAACCAGGTCAACACAATCAAAATAGCCTTCTGCAAATTTAGTCAACAGCTAGAACAGAAAAGTATAGTCCTTCTTCGCATGTGTGGAGACCTGCCCAGAAATCGTACCCAATCATGTGAGGAGAGAGAGATGTGTGAGAAGTGAAGTGTGTCCAAAAGAGGATGAGGCATCATGTATTTGTAGGCTAACGTTGAGGATGAATAGACGTGACTATTGGGCTTCTGACCCTATATGAGTTTGTTGAGTTGACTTTGACAATTTTTCCATAATCAAAATAAATTCATAACTTCATTTGTACATGTCAGAATCAGATCATCTTTAGATCAATCTGACACCTCTTCGAGAGAGGAATCTATAAAAATATTAGTTGTCATAAATAAGATGACCCATGTGGTGTTTGGGCCTAGTTGCCAATTTTAACAATTGAGCTAAAGAGTTATGACTACAACATCCCAGTAAGTGTTCAATATGTCACTCACATCATGTAGACAGGTGAGGATTTTGAGCTTGTTTTTTTTCTTATATGGAATTGTTTTCTTCTTCAGCAGAAACTTGACGCGGTTCCCAAATAAAGCTCGAGAACATAAAGAAGTTGGCAGACATTTTTGAGCAAATATGTAGTAATCCAAAAAAAATTGACTGGGTCATTTTGAGCTACAACAAAAAGGACTCCTGTGTTTGTAGTTGAAGAAAGCTTTGTACAGACTCAAGCTGGGACCCAAGGCATGGTATTCTAGGATTAATGGATACCTAATGAGTTTGGAATTCACCAAGAGTGATACAAACCCTAACCTTTTCTTCATGGTTCTTGATGGTGATCCTTTGATCTTGGTGTTGTATGTGATGATTTGTTCCTTATTGGGGTAGATAGGCTCATCGTCGGGTGCAAGAGGGAGTTGGCCTCAGAGTTCGAGATGAAGGATCAGGCCTAGTGCATTACTTCTTGGGATTGGAAGTGTGGCAGAGACCAGGAAAGATCTTCCTCGGACAAGGGAAGTACATTGTTCTTTGAGGAGATTCGGTATGATGGATTACAAGACCATGGCTACACCTATGGTGACAAATATAAAGAAAATGAGTGTTTTCGCCTCAGATTCAGATTAGGTGGATCCATAGTTTTAAAAACTAATGTTGGTGACCGAACCGGACCACCTAATAAACTGGGTTTCAAACTGACACTGGTCAGGTCTAAATGGACCGGTTTAAAAAAAAATACATTAAATAATTAATTTTTATTGAAAAAATATATTTTTAAGATTTAAAACCATGATTCCAAACCAACAGACACAAAATATGCAAATTTTTCTGATATATATACCATGTAAAGGTGAATATATCAAAATGGAACCAAGTGCAATACATGTCAGCATCAAAATATATAATCAATGAGGCTTTAAAAGGCCTCTAGAGTGAAAAAACAAAGCCCACAAACTATGGGGCCACTGGCCTACTACAAGTCTACATATATGATAATAGTGATCAACATTATCACTTGAAACTTCTCATGAGTCATCATGATCAAACTCAGTTGGTTAAGTCTCGACTCCCAAACTTTGCAATTGCTTGAGTCACAAGCTTCTCTATTGGATTAGTGACTTGAGTCTCAAACTTCTGAAGGTATTTTGCCCTAATATGCCCTATTACTTCATTTGATGCTCCACATGGCTTTCCATGGCCTCCTATCCCAACCAAGTGTTGCTTGAACCTGTTAATAACTTAATACCCTCTCCTTCAATAGATTTTTGGTAATATTTGCAGATCATTTTTCCATCAATCATATCACAATGAGCCCATCCAATATCCTTGGCTTTTGGAAGCATGATGACTACTACTTAGCTCAAACTCTCTGTTGTTCCACTACTACAACAAAAAATCAACAGTCTCCAAACTCCCAATCAAACTCACAAAAACTCCAAATGAGATGTGTGAGGCAAATGAGGGGCGTGAGATCCTTTTAAAGGCTTGAAGAGGGTGTTTTTGGAGGGAAACAACCCTTATTTTCCCTCCAAAACACCCTAGAAGCTTCCTAAATTGTGTTGTGTGAGTCCTCCGCAGCCTTTGCAGCTAACCGATTGGTTTAGGACGGAACCGAATGGTTTGACCATAAACCGGTCGGTTCCATCCTAAACATGGCGGTTAACACTAGTTTTTGTGGTTTTTGGGCGAAGTGATAGATCGAACCCAGTTTTTCTGTCGATTTGACCCAATCGGCTAATGAATTGGCCTGTTTGACTAGTTACCAATTCAAACAGGTCAGTTTTTAAAACACTAGGTGGATCCCACTAGGTACAGGTAGTTGATCGAATCCTTGATGTACCTAGTTAATGCTAGGCCAGATATTTGTAGAAATTTTGAATAATTTAACACATATTCAACAGAGATTATCCTGATCATGTACTATTGCGGAAAACATACACAATACATAAGCTCCTCTATGTTGATCATCAATATAGCAGCATCAATAACAATAAAACATCAAGAGCATTCACACATTAACACAGTAAGTATCCCGGGGAAAGCATCTCGCTAAAAACCCCAACTATCTGTATATTAATGATTGAGTCATGTAACATTACAAAGTACAATGCTTATCACAAGCAATCCAGTACCAGCTCCACCTGTTACACACAATACAGCTCAGATCTGAATCAATCACTGGCTCAAATCTCTTCCGCTGCTTGCCTGCCTCCGCTGCTCAATACCTGCACAAGAACCGGTGATAATTCCAAGGCAGCCACGTCTTTCCTTGGCTAAATCACGTGAGAACAAGCTACAATGTGGGCAAACTCATTGGCATACTCAATCCCCTGATTTGTGCAAGATCTGGTGCACAACTATAGTCACAACTGATAGCAATCTGATTCTCTAACACCTGTCCCTGCTGAACTGAACATGCACTGACATGCAACTGAGTTAACTGATGTATTCATTAGTTGTATTATGAGTTAATAACTTGTGAATTAATTAATAACTAATTCACCCAACTCATCTCTAGTCTATTCGCCAGTTAGACTAAATACAACCAGTTTAACAAAGCTAAACTGAACACAACTCCATCAACTGCACCTCCAGTCCACTAAACTCAACTCACTTGAGTTCTAACTGAAGTCATGCATGCAAATATTCAACTAACCCATAAGAACCACGTATTTCCTTCATGCAATTGCATGTGCCACATCCGTAGCTCGAACTGAAGTGCTCCAAGAGAATAAGACAAAGTTTATAGTCCAAATATTATTGTGAGATAATAATATTTGACTTTTCTATTTTTGACAGCCAGTCTAAAAATAGACTTGATCACTCACACTGTGATCACTCACACTTTCATCAAAAATAGAAGTCCATCTATTTTTCCAACTTGATCAATCATCCATAAACAGCAACCTGCAATCCATAGACATGATCCATATGTCTAAAAATAGACATAGTCTAAAAATAGACTTGCGCCAAAAATAGCCTGCGGGCCCACTTAGTGAAGGCGACTCTTTTCACTAAGCTCCATCATCTTGTTGCAATCTCAACACTCCCTCTCGACAAGATATGGATTATCAGCAACCCCTATCCTGCCTCGGTGGTACTCGAATTTGCTCCTGGTGAGAGCCTTCGTCAGAATATCAACATCCTGATCCTCTGTTGGAATGTACGAAAGTAACATGATCCTCCGCTGCACACAATCTCTGATATGATGGTATCTGATGTCAATATGTTTAGATCTATCATGAAATACAGGATTAGCCGAGAGTTTAATGCAACTCTGGTTATCACAGTAAATCACAGTAGGATCCAAATGAGAACCGAACAAACCAATTAGGATCTTCCTCATCCATATAGCCTCGCATGCAGCCAAACTTGTTGCCATATACTCGGCCTCCGCTGAACTGAGTGCCACGGATCTTTGTTTCCTGCTGTACCAAGGAACTGCTGTCGATCCAATACTGAAGATCCATCCTGATGTGTTCTTTCTGTCCGTTGGGCTCCCTGCCCAATCTGCATCCGTGAAGCCACATAGCTTCACCTCATCCTCCTGTATGTACCTTAAAACATATCCCGATGTGCCTCTCTTGAGCCTGCACACATGCGACTCGCTGCTGAAGACTTCAAAGCCTTCGGGTTGCTCAATGTACACCTCCTCCTCAATCACTCCGTTGAGGAACGTAGTCTTCACATCCATCTGATGAATGTGCCATCCCATCTGCGCTGAGAGAGAAAGAATCATTCGTATGGAAGAATACCTTGCGACAGGTGCAAAGGTCTCCTCATAATTGATCCCCTCAATCTGTGAAAAGCCTCGGGAAACAAATCTTGCCTTGTACTTCTCCACACTGCCATCAGCTGCCTGCTTAACTTTGTAGATCCATCTCGAACCCACCACTCATTTCCCTTCCGGTCTAGGAACAATCTCCCATGGACTGTTTCTGACAATAGAATCATACTCTTCCACCATGGCGTCTACCCATGCGAGATCCTCCATAGCTTCCTCGAAAAAGGATGGCTCAGTCACAACACACTTTCTCATAAGAGCCATGTATCGAGTGTACCAATCAGGTGACTGTCTCTGCCTGCGTTGGGCTATAGGTGGTCCTACAACTTTCTCTGCATCTTGAGCCACTCGCTCAGCTTCTGTCAAGCGCTTTCGCCCTCTCATGGTTGGCGCTGCATGAGTGGTCTCTTCCACTCCATGAATCTCGTCCTGTGGCTGATCCACGTCCTGAAGCTCATCCTTAGGAACTAATAGCTCCTCATCTACATGCAAGTGTAGCTCCCTCTCAAGCAAACACTTCATGGCT
>APFE030757397.1:3058-40243 GCA_000404065.3 Pinus taeda | reverse complement strand
CATACTCAATCCCTTGATTTGTGCAAGAACTCATGCACAACTATAGTCACAACTGATAGCAATCTGATTCTCTAACACCTGTCCCTGTTGAACTAAACATGCACTGACATGCAACTGAGTTAACTGATGTATTCATAGTTGTATTATGAGTTAATAACTTGTGAATTAATTAATAACTAATTCACCCAACTCATCTCTAGTCTATTTGCCAGTTAGACTAAATACAACCAGTTTAACAAAGCTAAACTGAACACAACTCCATCAACTGCACCTCCAGTCCACTAAACTCAACTCACTTGAGTCTAACTGAAGTCCTGCATGCAAATATTAGTCATCCCATAGGTAACCACGCATTTCCTTCTGGGATCTGCATGTACCACATCCGTAGCTCATCCTGAAGTGCTCCAAGAGAATAAGACAAAGTTTATAGTTCAAATATTATTGTGAGATAATAATATTTGACTTTTCTATTTTTGACAGCCAGTCTAAAAATAGATTTGATCACTCACACTGTGATCACTCACACTTTCATCAAAAATAGAAGTCCATCTATTTTCTCAACTTGATCAATCATCCATAAACAGCAACCTGCAATCCATAGACATGATCCATATGTCTAAAAATAGACATAGTCTAAAAATAGACTTGCGCCAAAAATAGCTTGCGGGCCCACTTAGTGAAGGCGACTCTTTTCACTAAGATCCATCATCTTGTTGCAATCTCAACAATATTTTCTTTGCAATAAACACCTTGAGCCAGTTCATGGTTGAGTTGAGGCATGTACATTGGGTTGTAGTGAAGCATTTGTTGAGAGACCTGCATGGTAAAACTGGATATGGTTTGAGATATGTCTCGGGTGGTGAAGTGAGGTTGCAGGGATATACTGATTCAGATTACGCTGGGAGTGCAGTGGATAGAAAGAGAACATTGTGGTGTTACTTTAACTTGCGACCAACTATGATATCCTGGTTTAGTGGGAAGTAGGCTTTTGTCACACTTAGTACAGCAGAGGTAGAGTATATTGTTGTCAATGTTGCAAGGCAAGAAGCAGTAAAGCTTCAGAAGCTACTTGTAGGGATATTTGATAAGGAGCTAGAGGCAACCTTGATACATTGTGATAATCAAAATTGTGTCAAGCTTTTGGAGAATCCAGTTTTTCATGACAAGTTGAAGCACATTGAGATCAAGTATCACTTCATTCGATACATGGTGCAGAAGGAAGCAATGAAGCACCAATACATATCCACAGACGAGCAGAGTGTGATCTCTCCAAACCTCTATCTCAAATTTTGTAACTTCAAAAACAAGGTTGGCGTGATGTTGAATGTCTCCCTCCTAGAGAGGGAGTGTTGATGTTTTTATAGCATTGAGTAGACATTCTCCCATGGGGTCATGCTGATTTGACTAGTAGGGGAATGATGTTTACCCATGGAGCCATGTTGATTTCACTAGGGGTAAATGTGTTGATTTTTCATGATCTTCCAATATGATAATTACTTTCCCATGATTTCTTTATTAATCCATCTCAAGTTGCATTCATCATTAAGCAATTATACAGGAAAAATCTCAACAATAAAACAATCATGACACTAGGATCACAAAGAGACAGCCAAACACAAGAGACGCAAAATTTAACCCTGGAAAAACAATAACTAGGGAAAAACCCAACAATCTTTTCTTAGGTAAATTCTTCAATTCAACAAAAGTACAATCTAAGTTTCATAAGACAACCTAAAAACACCTAGGGCTAGACAAACCTTTCTCTCATAAATAGCAGTTTCCTTTTCTACCTTGCTAGTCTGTCCACATGCCTGAGCTAGCTCGATATTTTGTCCTTAATGTTTGAAGCTTCTCAGTCCCCTCTAGACCTGAGGATTGGTCTCAAAACGGGTTGTTATCTTCCTCTTGATTATCTCAGTTGCCCAGAATTTAGGTTAAGGTCCCTTATTCTTAAAAACTAAGGCTCTTGACCTCCTTTAAGGCTTTGGCCCTCCTACAAACAAAAGAACTTCGGCCGTCTTAACTCAAAATTCTTCCTTTTCGCATGAGTGAACAAAGATATTAGTAGATGATGATCCTCTGAATTGATGATTGAATGGAGTAGGTCGAGTGCTCCTTTTATATTGATTTGGAGTACCCCAAGACTTCTATAAAGATAACTTAAAAATCTTGTTCCAATCTTTTATAAGAATAATGTCAAGGTCCACAAGAACAACCTTAAGATTTTCTTTAAATTTACCCTAAACAGAAGGTCAAAATAACCCATAGAGTGATCTCAAGATGACCTATAAAAGTGGCTTCAAGTCTTCCCTAACCAAGGCTGAATTTGGCCTCGGTCAAAATTCATATAGATCTACAGAACAAGTTCATAATTTTTCTTCAAATGGAGGTCGAAAAAAACTTGTTTAGTAATGCTTCAAACATAAGGTAGAAATAAGCTTAAGAAATCTTACCAAAATTCTCAATAAGGCAGCTTCACAACAATGTCTATATAAGATAGCTAATACTCCAAGCTTGCTTCAAATAACTTTTAGGGCTTTGCCTCTACAAAAGATTCTTATAGTCCTTTGGATGCCAAGACTAGGGTGTTGAATTTTCCTTAGGCCCCAGATCTCGTCTGAGGCTAATCACGCACGCAAACACACTAGCAACCCTCAACTTTTTAGCACCTTGCACAATGGAAATTTTCAGGAATCAGTAGTGAAATTAATTAAGTACACAAAGATTTGAGCCCAAAGCTCGATTATTTTATTAATCCATCAATAAAAAATCATGGGGCTCCCATACCAAGGATCATGGCCCTTGATCGCTAATAAAACTAATATAAATTGTATAAAAACGAGAGCATGCAATTTGCTACTTCAAATTTGCAATTTTCCCAATGACAAGACTGAAAATTTCATCTATCACAACAACTGGAAATTATTTTCCTAATTTTTGACTTATTTAACAATTTATTTGCAGTTTGCTACAACAAATACCAAATAATTCACATTGTGATTTTCACGAATAAAAAATGTGGAAGAAGTAGCACTGGAAACTGAGAAAATATACCAAACACACATAAAAATATGACACCGTTATTTTTGGAAAAAAGTCCCCGGAAAAACCCAACTTGGAAAAACCAGTGCAGCAACCGAGGGTTTTATTATTATGCAGCAGTGAGAAATTCTAAGTACAATAATCTAGATGTTGAAATCTAGTTATCCTACAGAGAAAATACTGGCAAAAATATCTAAAGCTAATTTACCCTCACTCCAGGCAATTCCGACACTGGACTGCCTCTAAAAGGCAAGCCATTCAATTGGGCTTGCATAGGCTCTGCGTCAACCTAATGTTGCCTGCTACAACTGTTTCCTGAACTAACTGCTAGTATAGTCGTCTTGCCTATTCTTGACTGGGAAAATGTCTCTCCGACACTCTAGAACCTTAGCCCCGCCTTGGGAACTGAAAACATCTTCTTTCTTAGCAAATCAAACTACCTTCTTGAGGCTTTGTGCTACCTATGTGCAGCCTCTTAGAGAAATCTCGGTCTCTCTGCAAATGCACTTCTAGAAAACTTCCTCTAGCTTCACTGTCCCTGCCCCTCACTGTCTTTGCTTCCTCCTGAAGATCGAACTCTCCAACAACTGATTGCGGTTACTCTAGAAAATTGAATTCTACAAGTGTCTCTGGTGTATTCTCCATCACCACATCAGTCCCTTCTTATATCTTTTTGTTGGGACTCCAATGGCCAAGATTATATCTTAATCGATGGCTCAGATCATTTCTAGATTGATCTGTGTGAGTTTCTAGACAATTATCAACTTGACTTAATTAATTCTGATTAATTAACCAGTTTTCCTAAGTTTAGACTTAGGAAACATTAAAAAAATTGATTAATAATCTAATTAAGTCATTTCTAGGTGGAATTTCCATAAATGATTTATGGGTTTTGGAAATCTCATGCATTCTAGCCTCTCCACCAAATTTTGTGGCTAGAACACATCCGATGCTACAAAAACTGAGACTCCCTCTTAGAGAGGACTGTGTTCTAATGCTACACACTCTGCCACAACACCCCTGTGTTTGTACCACCTCTTGTCACGTTGTTGATGTCTGGTCATAGTCTCCACCAACCATTGCGCAACTCTAAAGTTGCATCTGTGCTACTACTGACACTACCATATTGTTGCCAACTCTGCATTTGCACTACAACTACTACAATTGAGATGCATCCAAAATACTGAAAACATCTATGTTTAGTGTGATGCATTTGTCTCCTGAGCATCTGACAGCTACTAGCTTCTGCATTGTCACTGAAGAATTTGCGTTGTTTCCAACTCTGCACTGAGCCACTTGCTTTGCGCTAATTAGCATCTAACTGCTACTAATCTACAACTATCACTCTAGTATTGACTGCATCAACATACACTAATTCATCTTACTACTGAATATTGTGGGCCCACGTAGCTAGGTAATGATACATGAGATGGAATCCTCAAGGGCCCTACCCAATCTTTGTAGCTCTTTGGGGCTACAACACCAAATCACCCCACCTCACACCTAGAGGTATGTATATGAATATTGCAAAATTTGATCTACTCATATTGTTGTTGCTACTGCTTTGTTGATGCTTTTGCGCTGTTGCTGTAATTACTGTAATAATGAGTCTGATCTCCCCAAATATTGAAGTACTAGCTTCCATTGAGATGCTCCCTTTGAAACTAGACTCCCTCTGAGTCTCGATCTCCCAATAGGAAATATATTTGCTCCCTCTAGGCAACTCACACTATCCTCCTACACTAGAAACTAGACTACATAGTTTTGTTCTAGGAATCTCTTGGCTGGAAGTGCACCCGCATACTATAATTGGGCAATTCGCACTGTCTGTATCACTGCATCTAGCTCTACAATTGTCTCTTGGGTACTGACTGCAACTAGATTTGCAACTGTCTAATGAAAAATTGCGTCTACTAACACTGAACCTGCTACTAAGATACTGTGGACTCCTATAACAAAGGCTATGGTCCTGCTACAACAATTTGGAACTGATCTGACTGATCTCCTTGTTGCAACTACTTGGACCCTACCCATTCGGCACACTAGAGTCTCATACTCCTCTTCCTCCTAGATCTGGTGCCCCATTATCTCCTTTTGATCCTTGTCCCTTACTGGGGCCTTTCTTCGCTTTGAAACCCACACTAGACAACTTGCACTTCCTTTAGTACCTGTCTTTGGAAACTAGAAGTCAATCTGCTACCTAGAATCTGTATTTTGGCTAACTTGCACGACCTTCTCTGGCAAAATATTTCATGGCCATCCTTGCAGAGCTACAAAACCTAGAAACTCAAAACTGGAGAAATAAACCTCAAAAATATCCCTCTTTACCTCTACTCGGCTTTTGAATCTGCTACTCGCACGCCCTTTTAGAGTGAGAAAAATTGTTCACAGCAACTACCAAACTGCAATGGAAAATCAAACTTCTAAAACTCGAATTTCCCTGAGAGAAATACTCCCTCTATTGTGTGTGCTTTTCTCTTCCACTCGATGTTGGTTTTGTTGCTACAAAACCCTCTACGTCCAACCAAGGAATCTGCTCAGCGAAATCTGAGTTGTTGTTTCTCCCTCTGACTGCTGGAATCAATATCTCGTGCAGCTCGACTTTTCTGCCAACTTGCAACTAAAAATCAAACCCTTACCCCAATAATTTGGCATGCTTCTTTGGGTGCTACAAAGTCTCTGAGAACTTCAACCTGTTGCTCCCTCTGAACAGTGAAATTATCTTCTTCGCTTCTGAGCTTCTCGACTGATCACTTGCTCTGATACAATGTGAAAATTTCATCTATCACTGCAACTGGAAATTATTTTCCAAATTGTTAATTTATTTAACAATTTATTTGCAATTTGCTACGAAAAATTCCAAATAATTTACTATGATTTTCACAATAAAAACTGCGAAAGAAATAGCTCTAGAAACTGAGAAAATCTAGTGCACACACATAAAAATATGACACGTTATTTTTGGACAAAAGTTCTTGGAAAACCCAACTTGCGAAAACCGGTACAGCAGCCAAGGGTTTTATTATTATCTAGCAGTGAGAAATTGTGAGTACAATAATCTGGATGTTGAAATTTGGCTATCCTGTAGAGAAAATACTGGCAAAAATATCTAGAGGAAATTTACCCTCTCCTTGAGCAATTCCAGCACTGAACTGCCTCTGAAAAGCAAGTCGTCCAACTAGGCCTACGCAGGCTCTGCATCAACCTGATGTTGTTTGCTACAAATGTTGCCCGAACTAACTGCTAGTCTAGTCGTCATGCCTGCCGCTGACTGGGAAAACTTCTCTTCGGCACTCTGGAATCTCTACCTAGCCTCTGGAATTGAAAACATCTTCCTTCCCAGCAAATCGAACTGCCTTCTTGAGGATCTACACGGCCTCCTGAAAAAACCTTAGCCCCTCTGCAAATGCACTCGCTGGATCTGGAAAACTTCCTCCGACCTCACTTTCCCTGCCTCCTCACTTTGCTAATTATTATCCTCAAGGCAATGGATTAACATAATCCACAAATAAAATCTCTTAATAATTATTAAAAGAACCATATATGATAATTAGAAAAGTTGGCATAAAGCCTTAATCTATGCCTTATGGGTCGTCAGAATAAATTTCAAAGCATCTTTAGGTACTTCTCCCTACTCCTAGCATATGAGAAGGAAGTTGTTTCCCTACCTAATATTTCTTTGCCTTATTTAGCTTTGGTATAGTCCATGCATGAACAACCTTTTTTTTCCTTATAATAACGATTATAACAAATTGTTAAACTTGAGGAAGAAGAGAAAAGGCTAATCAAATTTATTCCAAACATCAAAAAATAATTAAAAATTGGTTTGATAATAGCTCAGTAGGCAAAAAATATTTTCAAGTTGGTGATTTAATTTTGAAATGGGATAAATTCCATGAAGAGAAAGAAAAACATACCAAGTTTCAAAAAATATGGCTAGGCCCATTTCAAATTGTTGATAAAATAGATCCATCTACTTTTATTTTGCAAACTCTTGAAGGGATGAAGGAGAATCTCCCTGTAAATGGACTTATCCTTAAGAAGTATTTTCTTGAAATATTAATAACAATTTTGTAAATATGTAAATAATCATATGTGAATCCAATGTGTTTTTGTTAATTTCTTTATAACAATTGGTGACTTGTTGCACTTCTTATCCTATTTATACTAATTTTAGAGAAAGAATTTTTACAAAATTGTATACATGTAACATAACCGAGGCTAAAACTTTATAATGAGTAAGAGTCTTATGATTATTTGATCAAACATAAGAAAACTAGTTTTAGAAAGTGCTTCATAATATGTTCTTTTCCAGAAGTATAAATATCCCTATAACATTTTTTTTTTTTTTAAATTGGGTATACCATAAGATGAAAGGCTAGCTAAAAGATTATGAAATGCATTCCTTTATAAATATATCCTTATCACCCAACTCCTAAATGCCATTGCTTAAAAAATAGTCCCAAATTAAATTATTCAAAAGGCTGTTCTAAAAACAAGTTTAGAGCTTGGGAAGTGTATAAAAGCCCATTGAGGTACTAAACAGGCTCGTTGGTAGTGGGTAAATGAATGCATGTTACAAAGGTAACTTCATCAGAGCACTGAATAGGCTCACTGGCAGCGAAGCAATGCCAGGTATGGAAAGCGAAATAATCAACTTGCATGAAATTGATTTGAAGCTAAGCCCAATCATCTTCAACCCATTCTTCTAAAATTAAAACACCCTTTTCCCTTTTGGAATAAAAATAGACATTAAGTACGAGTATAGATCCACTTTCTAATCACTCTAATATAATAAGTACATTTATCATTCTTATTAATCTATGGGTATTTTCTCCTTGTATACGATTTTATTTTTTGTCTCTCTCTAATATAAATAAAGATAATTGCTTCACCGAATGTGTCACCAATTGTTGTGGTAAAAAACAACCCCATTTATATTAGGTCATAATAAAATGGGGACCCTTTTTATTTAAGTATTTATTTTTAAAGCACTTGGCTTTTGTTTCAGAAATACATTTAAGCATTTCAATCCTTTCTAGTTTAAATTTTCAAATATTAATAAAGCACTTCTAAGTATAATAACCATCACAACTAAACACATGATTCATATTAAGGCTAAAAATGCATTTATGAAGCCATTGGAATGAGCTTCCCTGTAATTGATCTTATAACTTATCTTTTTTCTTGCAAGGAAATCCTTCTCGGGAAAAATCATCATATGACTCAGTTTCAAGCATTGCGGTTCCCTTTATCCTGATTCCCCGTTATTTTTATGCACTAGTCTTTGTAAGAACACCCGGGGAGGTGAGTTCCAAGAAGACAATGATTATTGAAGGGATTTTCCCTAGCTCCAATTCCCTCACATGGTTTGTGAATGTGGCATACTTTACCTCCAGGTTGGGCTAAGGCTTTACCTACACGTTACACTGCCAACCATCCTGTCATTATTAACAATGGTTCTACTATCATTACTCTGTGCATTAGACTTGGCACTTCACCTATTTTGAATTTTTGGTTTTTCTTTAGTATCATTTTATTTCAAATCTCGTTATGATTTCACATTTATTCTTGGTAGGTTCATTGATAGAAAAAAATTAATTATTTTCATTAAATGTAAAACATCTGGAGATTAGCCCTAATTTTATTAAAATACATTATTTTCTATGAAATACATTGTTTCTAATCCATTTCTTCATGTAACATAGAACTCTCTACACCAAGATTTTGCAAATAGTGAAATGGAAATGGTGAAAAAGAAGAAGACCATCGAAGCCCCTACTCAGTCGTCGTCATGAGCATATAAAGAAGTCATAGATAAAAAGATCCCAAAGTCATTCTTGTTCTTGGATATTCTTTGCACAATAGATGCAAAAATTACCTTGTAGGACTTTATGTATAACATTATAGAAGAGTAGATTCCCACTGCTAATGTTGTTCAAGCAACAATAGCCATAGATAATCAAGGAGGTGATCAACCGTCCAAAGCCACTATTAGCAACCTTTCCCGGTCTCACCTACATAGAGTAGTTGCTTGACCCAAACTTTTGTCTTATACCAACATGATAAGATGGATTGTAGAGCAATGAAAATTCAGGAATAGAGAATTCATTATCTCTCTATTCCTAGACTAGGTTCCTCTTATAAGTGGGGGTGTAGATGGAGATGTTTTTTATTGGGACCAAATATTATCTAACTAGTTTTTGAAAGATATTTTCTAGTTCAGACAAGATAAAACTCCTACCGTTGTGCCCCTTTTTTACATGTCTACCTATGTTATGGATTATGTTTGTTTTTCCATGGAATTCATTTAATGGGTTGGAGGTGGAATTTAACATAGCCTCTTCCCTTTTATATATATTATAGTAATTTTTAAATCGTGGGAGGAAAACTACTTCAAACATTTCTACCAAATTTTCCACCATGTGATGTTACCCATTCATCATGCTATTTTTGGTCAAAGACCTCTTTGTATTTATCCATTGGCCAAAGAATGTTTGGCAAGCATTAAAAAGGGGTATGTTTTGGAATTATTCACTTATATCAGAGTTTGGGGAAGCTCTGATAGACCCCATATACTGCCTTTATATGTGCTAGGTAAGCTACTAAGTAGAGAAGTTTCTCATCAAACTATAGGAACAAGGATAACTCAAGAATTATGAGAAAGTTCCAAAACATTATGGCCAATATTTCCTCTGTTTATTGGTTTGTTTACCTTGAACACTTATGCTCATGTAGAACGTGAAATTCAAGCATTGTATGCTTCAAAATTGTCCATTATTCCATGTAAATATCATGATCCTACAAGGTTCACTCAAAAGATGAACATAGCCCACAAAATGAAAAAGTATGAGCACGAGGTGAATAAATTTGATGATGTTTATTGTGAGGCTTCTTCCTTCGAGCTAGCCTATAACATAGCTAAGAAATTGTCACCTAAAGACTTCAACCAATTCTTAATGTTTTAGGAGAAAAGGAGAGCAAGTCTCCCTTTACAATAGATCAAATCTTAAGGGAAAGAAAGTATCATTGAAAAAGCTATTTCCACATCTTTGCATCAACAAGCTGGAGTACCGAGCACTCCTTCTATACACATTTCCTCTATTGGTTCAATTGAAGTTAACGACTATGATAATCCTATTGTTAAGGACCTTGAAAATCAATGGTTGGAATTCTTAGATATATATATATTTTTTAACAAGGTTGGGTAGTTTATATATTACCAAAAGCTTTGATGGAGCAAGCTCCTATTACAAAAGACTATACCATGAAAAACATCTAAGCCATGAGATAGGAACGTAGTCTCTTCTCCTAGGCTTGTGTTCAGGACTTCATGTATTTTTAAGTGTATTCTAGTGTATTGCCTAACAAATTGACATACTAGAAAGAGAAATTTGCATGTCATGGGCTCTCTGACAGCTTTTCAAGGCTTGTATACTGATTGCTCCTGAGTTGACTAGTTCTTCTTGTCATAATTGACTGAGTTCTCTCCTTATTTGCTGGAAGAGTTTTTTTTGTAATATGCCACTACTTCTTCTTCAGTGGGTTGAATTCCATTTGATTTGTTTGCTTGTTCTTCCTTTGTCTCTGCTTACTGCTCCAAATTTTGTTGTGCTTCTTTGATTTTGTGTTGCGTGAGATGCTTATTCTTTTGCTGTTGTTGACCACTTTCCTTTTGGCATAAACGAGAACCGTTGGATATCGGAGATCAACAGACGAGGTTGTTAGAAGAATAGTGGCCAAGATTAATTCACATATATTGGGTTCAGGGGATGAATGGTGGAGATTAACTAGAGGCGCTGGTGGAAGAGGAGACTGGAGGAATTGTCACAATTGTCGATGGTTGAGATCTACAGTCATTGAGCACGAACAAGTCCACATGTTAACAGAGAAAAAAAGCAGGATTACACACGGAGATGGTATTTCGGGCAGGTTAAAAACCATAAGTGGTAAAAGGGAGAGGTCTCCCGATTCCACTGACCGAGCAACACGTAGCATCGGAGGAGAGAGAAAACCTCTTTTCGAGTAGGTAATCTCTATGCTTGTTGTCCACCTGAAACCGGTGGGAGTCGTCCGATCCAATGAGTATAGATCGATGGTGGGGAAGAGTCGTGCAAATTTTATTGAACATGCTAACCAATGACTGTCAGATCGAGCACCTGATCAATGGTCCTGGATTGGTTGGAGATTGGAGAAATGAGGGAGAAACGCTGTGGAAAAGGCTTAGGAGTGTGAGCCTGATGATACTAATAGATGCAGTTGAATGAATTTTTGAAGTCCGGATAAAGCTCTCGGACGGGTTTTTCCCGTGTAAATCGATAGAGCTGAAGTCCCTGCGAATGACATAATTGAAGGAGGACCAAAGTCTGGTTATAACAGTCAGGGAGGAGGGTTGAGATGATGAGAGGGGCAGATGGAGGGCGTGGATGCTCAAAAGGGATTTGTGCTCGCTGAGAGGATGGAGTGAAGGGAGAGAAGAGATATGGAGTGAGCAAGCTGGGTAATAAAAAGGGTAGGGGCTTAAGCTAAAGTCTGCGCGCTGAACAGAGGAAACACTGTTGGCTAATAGAGAAGACAAGGAGAGGCTTGGAAACCAAAGTATCACTATAATAACATGGAAAGTGGAGATTTCCTTGCTGAGATTGCTGCTGTGATTTTTGTGAATGTATCCTCTATTATTATAGTGCTTTATCTTAGCCCGAAACCTGCCTTCGATGAGATAGACTGCAACGTGGTTCTTGTGATCAGGATCACAATCTTCATTCCTGTTGTTGCTCATATGATAGTCTGAAGTTTCATGATTTTTCCTTTACATTCCCGTGATTTCCTGGTTGTTGCTGCAGTGATGTGTCCTTTGTTGTTTTTTGAATTATTGCTTTTATCATTGTGATTTTTCCCTTGGAATTGGTTATCTTTATACTTGTGGGTTGTGCTAGTTATTAAGGAACAGAGCTGTGATATTCCTCCTGGTTTTCACGAACAAGCCTTTTATTTTTTTCACTACTTAGTTTGCAAAATAATCTACCTGGTGATTGTGAATTCTCAAGACATGTCTATAGATTACATCGCCAGAGCCTTCCAAGTTCTTCCAGATTCTTCTAAAAATTCTATTCATGAACTCATTGCTTGGATTTTTGTTTCTTGCCATTGCCTCTATTATTATGGATGAGTCTCCTATTATGATAGGATTTTGAATTTCTCTTTTTTTTATTATTCTTGTTCCCATCAACAAGCTATAAGCTTCTGCCTTATTATTTAATATTTGTCCCAATCCCCATTCATATGTGACATTTTTTTTCCCATCAGGATCAAGTATTATTCCCCCTACCCCTGCCTTTCCCGAATTATGCTTTGAGGCCCCATCAAATTATAGACAGTATCTATTCTGATTTTTTCTCCAGTTTGTCAGTTCCTCTTCACTCATTCTTATTTTCCATATAATATCTGAGTTTGTCTTCCTCAGTCCTTTTTGTCCATTATTATTTATGATGGCTTTGCTGAGCCATTCTCGTTCTTCCTGTTGAAGAGTGTTATAGTCTATTGGAGCTGTTCCTTTGACATTAAGTATTTCAAAAGTTAGACCCCACGTTTTATATAGGGTCTTCCCTATCCTTGGGATTTGATTTTTGAAAATGCACTTGTTTCATGTGAACCAAATTTGCCAACATAGGACCACTAGAATGCATTTCCATATTCTCTAAATTGTGGCTTTTTTCTTTGTTGTGTATGGGTAGGCCTTCTCAAAGGTCTGAAGAAAATCCGGTAAGGGCATTTCGAAATTTATTCTTATTTCCAAAGGACTTATCAGTTGCTGCCAACATTCGTTTGCAAAGGTACATTCTTGGAAAAGATGTTGTATATTTTCTTCAGCGTGCACGCATAATGGGCATCGTTTTGGACCTTGAAAGCCTTTTTTTTTTAAGTTTTCACTAGTCAATATTCTCCCTTTTAAGAGAGTCCAGATGAACATTTTGATCTTAGGCAAACTTTCTGACTTCCATGCTATTTTCCAAGAATCCCAATCTTGTTGATTTGGTTGTTCTTGAAGGATTTTATATCCAGTCCTAACTGTGTAATGTCCATCACTTGGGTCCCAGAGATATTCATCTTCCTCATCATGGCGGATTGGCATTGCCCCTTCTAAGAGCTACCTGATTTTGCTCCATTTCCCTTCCAGATCTGCCGGAATTGCTGAGATTTTCCAATCTTGCCACTCCTTTTGGCTCCATAGAGAGATTGAGTGTAAAGTATTGAAACCTTTACCTTTCAGCCACTCTTGTATGTATTCAATTTCTGGATGAGTCTGTAGTGGTTCTTTTCCCATGATTATGTCCTCCCAAATTGAAATTATTTTTCCATTACCTAGGATTTTAGAAATGTATCTACTCATTAACGGAATTGTTTTTTTAACCAGCTTCCAAACTTGGGTACATTGTCTTATTGGGATATTTCCATTAAGCAATCTTTTCCTGGTGCCATCCATATATTTTGATAAAAGAGTCTTTTTCCACCAGCTCTCTTTTCCTGTATTTAGTCTCCATATTATTTTCATTCCCAGTGCTGCATTCATGAGCCCAGGTATCCGTATTGATAGTCCTCCTTGTTCATAAGGTAGTACTATGTGCTCCCACCTGACAAGCTAAATTTTTTGTTTTCTTGCTTCCCCCCTACCACAAAAAACTTCTTATGATTAACTCCATTTGTTTGTGGGCACTTGTTGGGGCCATGATTATTTCATATTGGTAGATAGGTAGTGCTGCAAGGAGTAATTTGAGTAGTATTACCATTCCTGCCATATTTAGCCACATCATACTCCAGCTTTGTATTTTGTTTTTCATTTTTCCAATTTGTTTATTCCATATTTCTGTCTTGATGTTCTCTTTTGAGATTGGAAGTCCCAGATAGAAGAAGTGTGTCCATTTTTCCTGTACAGGGATTTCTAAGATTTGTGAGATCCTTTGCATAGTTCGGGGGCAGGGGTATTCCATCGATATACCCTGCATTTTGTATTGTTTAATAGCCCACCTGAAACCTGTACAAAATCATCCAGAAAATTTTTGAACCTCCTTGTTATTATTATTGAAGCCCCTCCCAGTACCAATGTGTCATCAACAAAGAGTGAGTGGTTTATTGTTTTTACTCCTTTTGCTATTCTGATCCCTGTGATGTTTCTTTCCTTTCTTTGTTTTTGCAAAGCCCTGCTTAAGGTTTCCACCATTATAATATATAGGAAAGGAGAAAGAGGACAACCTTGCCTAAGGCCTCTTGTACTTTGAAAGAAGTCATTGGGCCTTCCATTTATGAGGGGGGAAATCCAAGGACTAGAAATGCATGACTGTATGACTTCCATTATATCTCTTGAGAAACCAAGTTTCTGGAGGACAAACATTAGATATGGATGGCTGACCCTGTCAAATGCATTTGCCATATCTAGCTTGATTATGAGGCCTTTCTCGTGCTTTAGCATACTAGAGTGTACATCTTCTTGTACAATAATTACATTATCTATGATTTGCATGTTGGGCACGAATCCTCCTTGGTTTTCAGATATGATTCTTGGAAATACTTCATTGATTCTATTAACAATTATTTTTTTTATTATCTTATAAGATGAATTGCAAAGAGAGATAGGGAAAAACCTGTTGAAAGTTGAGGGGTTTGCTTCCTTTGGGATTAGAGCAAGATAGGAAGATTTTGTGTTGCCTCCTATTTTTTTTTTTAAGACATTCTTCACCATTTTTAGGAAATCCTTTATAATGGTATACCAAAGAGATCTGTAGAATGCTATTATGAAACCATCTAGCCCTAGGGCTTTGTCCAGATGCAGGCTCCATATGGCCACCACTACCTCTTCTTCTGTGGGATCCTTGCACATTGCAGCATTTTGTTCTTTTTAATTTATTTTTTTTGTATGCTTTAAGAAATATTCACTGTCATCCATTTCTTCGTTGGCTGAGAGTAAGTTTTTAAAGTGTTGATAGGCTATTTCTTTTAGTTCCTCTGCACCTTTAACCTCTTGGCTTTCGACTTGAATTTTTTCTACTTAGTTTCTTGATCTTCTTATTTTCATTGTGTTGTGGAAAAATGATGTGTTTTTGTCCCCTGCCTTGAGCCACAAACTTCTGGATTTCAATCTTGCCTCTTCTTCTTCTTTCCTATTTTCCCTATATATTTCCCAAAATATTTCCTTGTCTCTTAGATAATCTTGGTTGCCTTCTTCTTTGTTTTCTTTTTCAATTTGCATGTTGTCCATCTTCTGTAGTAAATATTAGAGAGGTTCTTAGATATTACCTCAGTTCTTTTTCAGGAAAAATATAGAGGCAACTGAAACAAATACCAATGTTAGTAATGGTTCCTTGCTGAAGATATACACTTACCAACAAACAAATTATTCTCAACAAGAAAAAACATCATAGGTGGCCATAGTTACGCAGAACAAAGTTGATAGCGCCCCTGAAGTTGTGAAGTCTACTATGGTGGATCCAAATGTTATAGTTCAGACTCATATCAACTATAATTTTGGAGATGAGATAGTTGCATCTCCTGCTTCCTCTTTATTTGAGTTAGGCATTAAAGAAATTCCACTAGTTGATATATTTTACAGTCCAGAAGTTAAGGCTGTATTAAAAAAGGGTAGGAAAAAAAGGGAGGTGACAAAAACAAAAAATGTTTCCTGGACACTCAACTTGCAACCAATGCCATTGGAATTAATTTGGAAGCCTATAACCTTAGCTCCTATGGATAAATTAGAAGAATTAACACATTACTCAAGTGCATATATAAATGCAAGTATTGATTAGGTTGTTCAGATCAGATAGTTTATGGAGGAAAAGGATCAAAAGATTCTACAATTAGAACAACATGTTTCTTCATTACAGGAACATGTTCAATTACAAGTTTCTTCTACAACACAACTTGCAAAAAAATATGTTGAATTGATGTGTTTGAAATTGAACATGATGCATAGGAGATTCACCAGTAGTCTCAACATCAACAACAAAGTTTATGTGAAAAGCTTATTATTCTTCGAGATCAATCTAAATAGATTGATACATTCCTTGATAGAATTTTAGACATGGAAGCTAAATATGATGATGTTGAGTAAAATCTCTCCAAGTTATTAAAGTGGTAGGAACATATTAAAAATTATAATTAGAAATTACCTAAAATGATTGAGATTAGAAAATCAGTTTTACTGTAGATTTTGAGATAACATTCAAATGATAAAAGCATTGATAGAGGAAGCTAAAAAATTATCGGATACAGTGATGTAATCTATCATCAATGATATTAAAGAATACATAATGCTATCATGTGATGAGGAAACTCTTCTAGAAATTGAAGTCTCAAGGGATAATTGGTCGCAGGATGGAGTTGAGTTTACAAGGAAGATTGAGCTAGAAACCAAGGTCAACATTGAATTACTTTGGCAACTTTTAATTAAATGTCATAGTTGTTTACAAGTAACTAAAGTAAATTATGGACAAATCAACTAACTCTTTCCACCTTTGCAAGCACATGTGTATAATTGTCAAGTGCATATTCAATATCATTCACCTCCAGAGCTGTCAGCACTACTCAAGGTCTTCAATCATGACAACTAAGCCTTGCTTCATCATCCTTACCTGCTCCAATGGATTAATCTTTGAAGTTCACTTGTATTTCATTATTTTGATTGGTTATACTTTTGGTGAGAGAATTTCAATTTTGTTACCAATTTATTTGTCCTTTTTGTAACCTATTTAAGGTACCTTCGAAGTAGAATTCGAGGTTCTGAAATTTGCAAAAAGAGCTTTTGTTGCACTTTTGTACTTAAGTATTTTTTATAATATATATGAACCATCTTTTGATTATGGCATGAAAATATTGTGAGTAGATTGGGTACTATTATATTTTTTTTTTCTATCTATCTTTAATGGAATATGTTCATTAAAGTTGAAAATCATTCTCTTTATTTTGTTTTCATCAATTGAAGCACTATCACTTTTGATGTTATCTCCCTGTTTCCCATACATTGAACGATATATCACTATTTCATATGTGCTTGTTCTTATCTTAATTTGATTAAATATTTAATCAAATTAATATTTGAAATTGCTCCTATAAATTTTGTAGTTTGGAAATCTTTATTTTCAAATTGTAACATTATCTTAATCTCACATATGCACTATTATACCCAGGTAAGTTATATTATTATATCAATTAGTTTTAAGTAAGTATATTATATTAGCGTGTCTCAGTTTCATTCCATTTTATATTAATACAAATCAAATCATTCCACCCATTCCCTTTCCATTTCGATCTAATTCTCCATTTGTTGGAATAACCATTTCACAGGTAATTGGATCCAAGTAAACTAGTTGGAACCACCAACTTCAACAGAAAAGGGTATAATTTGGGACTCTCACTAGGTGGTATCCCAAATGTTGATGTGTGCAATTCTAGCCATCAATATAAATATACCTCCCCTTCTCAAAATTACTAGGTTAACATTCAAGAGTCTGTAACTTAAAATGACAATTCCTCCTCTTTTGAAATATTTGTTCTAGAGAATGGGAATCTATTCTCCATACCCATTTTGTGAGGAGTGGAGGAGAATTTTTTTTATCTTAAATGCAATGGAAAAACCAAATCTATTATGAGTAGTATATATTCTTCTCCTCTAAGGAACATAGCACCTTGGGTTTTGAACAAGGTTAACTTACATAACAAACAACCATCTCCACATTTCCCAATATTAGGACCTTACTACATATTTGATGATCGAGTGAAAGTCCCGAGCCATTTGACATTACTATCTTCTCTTAGGAAACCCACTTACTTTGAAAAAATTTCTTGTGTCCTACAAGTCCCTTCTCCATGATTGAAACATATAGATTTTTCCTCTAGAGGGGCATCCTCTCAACTAAAGGAGGCATATGATGGTATTCATTTAGACCCTGTAGTTCCTCCTTTCTACATTTTAGTAAATATTTCTAAATTTGTGCTCCATAATTGTGATTGACACATGAGCAAGACATAATGTCATGCCTTTTTTAGTTACAAGAAAACTAGGTCTTAAGTGCACGTCCTTGTAAACAACTACTAGATTCAGATTCAAGAATTGTAGAAACAATGGGTTATATGAAAGGTTTATCCATTTCTTCTTAATCAAGTTCTTGATTTGAGCATGCTTATACATGTAATTGTAGCAGATATACCTAATGCATATGGCATGATTTTAGGAAGGGAGTGGTCCACCAAGTTCAAATAGGGTTTCTATTTGATGGAAGGAACCCTCTTCACTTTTCATCATAAGATTGAAAAGTTGTTATTACGAGAGAGCTAAAATGTCGAGAAAAATTTGCACCCACTTCCTTTTACATAAGACATGTGTCTTACTAAGACAATAGGATTGTTACTTATAGTGTGCTATCTAAAGAATATATTCATGTTCCTACTCAACATAGTTACCAATCAAATGAGAACTATTACCTCAAAATGGGTACTCTAGCCCAAAACCCCCCCAAAAAATGAAAAAACAACCAAAAAATAAGTGTTGATTTTGCACTTTTTTTTTGGAGTATTTTTTCAATATTTTTAAAAAATAATAGTAAAAAACAATAAAAGCCATTTCGTTTGGTGCAAAAAACGCTCTGAAATCGAAAAGTGTTGATGCTAATTAAAGAAAAATAAATAAAATGAAAAACACAGAACAAAACAAAATTAAAAGGTTGAAAAAAACCCAATAAATAAAACAATATATTAAAACATAAACTAAAATTAAATAGATAAAAAAATGACAAACAAATCAAACATAAAGAAAATATATATATATATCTTAAATCATAAAGCAGTTTTCTGAGATGCTTTCAAACGACTTACTATGATTCCTCATCAAGACGAAGAAAAAACTATTATATATTATTATATATATATATATATATATTATATATTATATATATAATATATATATATATTATATATATAGAAAACAAAAAATGAACAAACGTTAAATTTATAAAACAAAAAAACAAAATTAACCCAAAAAAATGATTTTTTTTACAAGATCGGTTAATTTTGTATTTCCAAAAAGAAAAAAAAGAGTTGGCTCCTATTACATTCGAGAGTGTTTGGAGTCAAGCTATAAAAGGAGAATGGGAGCGCAATCCTAAAGCTCTGAATGCTTGAATCCCAAAATTTTGATAGAGCCTAAGACTATTATGGCATATTGCCTTTCAATCTAACAAAGTAACAAGATAAAATTACATGACATATTACTTCGAGACTATTGCAGAACTAGATGCTGCTTAGTATTGGTTTACAAAGTGTTCTTGTTGGGACCTCTGCTTTTTGCCTTGATATATTGAGTTTTCTCCCTCCTGGCTCAGAGTGGAGTTTTTGATGAATGTAACAGTCTCCTCCAGATGTACACATTTGTTTTTGAGGGCTATGATTTCCGCTTTTTGTTCTCAAACTGCATCTTTTGATAGTTGATATCCATCTTCATCTCAGATCTAAGATCTTGAATTTTTTTTTTAAGTTTGCTGATCATGAATTTGTTTGCTTTGCAAGGGGTGCAACTATCATTCTGAGCAACAATAAAAGTGAATTATATAGTAAAAAAAATAAACAAAAAAAAATTCAAATACAAACTAAAAATAATTTTAAGAAATTAAAAATTAAAATAAATATTCAAATCAAAATTAAAAATGAAAAATAAATATAAAAACATTTAAAAAAACAATTCAACAAAAAAATAAAATAAAAAAATATAACATTGTAAAAAAATTAAATTAAATTTAAACCAAATATAAATAAAAACATTTAAAATTAATTTAAAAAATTAATTAAATTTGTTAAATTTTAAATAAATATTATTAAAATATATATATATTAAAAATAATTCAAAAGATAATTAATTCTATAAAAAAATAAAATAAAAACATAAAAAAATTAATAGAAAAAAAAATAATAATTTAAGGAAAAAAACCAATAAATAAAAAAACAATTCAATAAAGTTAATGAGATAATTAAAATAAAAAATATAAGCATAAAATTTATTAAGAAAACAAAATTAACTAAAAAGATAAAAATTAAAAAAAGAAAAGAAAAGGAAGAAACAAAAAAAAATTAATTAATAAAAAGTTTGATACTAAAAAACAAATAAATAAAAGTGAATTAGACAATAAAAAAATTCAAATACGAAGTTAGATTGATGGTGGATGAGAGTGCAACTAGGGTTCTGAGCAATGGAACCAAGTGGAGATAGGAACAGGACGGCCTGCAGGTGGAGGCCATGAGGCCTAGACAACGATAGGGGTGAGTACGAAAGGCAGCCGACTGGAAGTAGCTCATGTAAAGGTGTCAGAACATGGCCCGAGAACGACGACATCTAGGGTAGGTCGGAGGTCAAGCTCCAGGATGCATTCGAGGGAATCACATGCATAGTGTAAGAAGGTAGCAATGGACATGAAAACGGGGTCAGTACAACAGTTTTGAATTTTAACCGTGCCCAGTCTACAACGTGCAATCGGTGGGAATGGTGGAGGGTTGATCAATAGAGTAATTTACGACCAACAGTTACCTACACGCAGTCAACCTTTCCCAAGGAGCAACCGACAAGAGGATGTGTTTCCCAAACAACATCATTGATCTGGACCTCGAACCTGGAGATATCCTATCTGTCTAGGGCCTAGAAGTCACAGATTAGAATATAGAATGATACATCCGTCCAGTTGGAAGTCAAGGGTAAGAACCGTGCAGCTCGGAGGATGTCTGGAACCGGAAGGATATCTCGGGGCAACTAGAGGGTAATTTTGGTCTACCTTTCCTAGGAAATTAGAAGGAGTTCCCTCGCATTCAAGAGAAGCAACCTCATAGCGACTTGGAAGGATTGGCAACAAAAAACCCATCTATAAGTTCACCAAAGCCCCTCCCTCTCAATAGATTTTTCTTAGGAGGGTTAGAAGATGTGGCAATCAGTTGTGGGCTAGGGTTAGGGACCACAGAAGGGCTCAGTGCAGCGCTGAAACCGGGATCGGCAATACAAGCAGGGAAAACTCAAAACCCACACAAGCACAGTCAGCTGAAACAAAAATTGTTGAGCTCAGGGCTAGGGTTCGCGGGGGTTCTCAACCTTACAGATGGACTGGGTGAAGGAACGACAACGGAGAAGGGACCGAGGTTAGAGGAGGAAGACATACTCGGGGGGCATAAGGACTGTAACAACTCGAAATAAACATGTAATTAATTAGATTAATCAAGTAATTTATAATCAACATGCAATTATCAACTAATTAACATCAAAGTTCAAAACTATGAGTAGAGACACTTACCTGTGATTTCATTTGAATTTTGCTAACTGCAACAAGGTTTTGGGGATGACTCTCCACCCAACTGTAGGCTCAATTGCGCAAAGTCTTGCTACAACTAGCCACCCCCGAGCCCTCAATCAACGTACTACTGCTAGGGAATCCTTTGTCTTAGAACCCTATTCTCCCAAGAGAATGAATGATAGAATCTTGGAATGATGGAATGCCTCCCATCTTCCTCACCATTTAATAAATAGAACAAACATTGGAAGGGGAACCACATGCGCACACTCCATGGGTCTACATGCAACTTTATCACTTTCTTGTTTTATTTCTTTTTGATAGCTTTACTGATTTTTTTTACTGTTTTCTTGTTTTATTTCTATTTTTTTTATTTAGAGCTTTAGTATGGTTATTTATTATTTATTACTAATTTTTATTTTTATTATATTTTATTTTTATTCATTGTTTATTATTTATTTTCTTGTATATTTTTAATATTATTTATTATTTATTATTATTTTATTATTAAGGGATTTATTATTTATTATTTATTATTTACTATTAAGGGACATTACATACTCTCCCACTTTAAGGAACTTTGTCCCAAAATTAAGTTGAATTATTTAATATTTTTTTTTTTGTTATTTATTACTTCATGTTGCTGACACCTTCTACTGAACTAGTATAACTAGCAGGCATCGAAAGTTTCACAACACCCGAGAAATCCCAAGGAATCTCTGTCATTTTTCCCACTTTCAGCACCAGGCATAACCCTGACTCGGTCTGTATCCTAGTCCAAGGCTGGCCCTAAGGCTCACACCTAACTCAGAGCTCATATGCCCCAAGGCAGGCATCCGGTATGGTACTCAATGACTTCGGGCATCTCATAAGGCTGGCCCGCTCCCTCTACAACTACTAAGGTGCACAACCCCAGGCATCGAAGTCCTTACACCCCCACCAGACTTTGGCATCTCAATCCAATAACAGGAACCTAGCCTAGAACATCAGGCACTTGGCCTGCTCAAGATGGTCCCATAGCCCTTCAAGAGCTATCCATCAAGAGCTACATAAGACAAAGGAACCACTAGCATATGCAGTGTTGATTAAGTTTGTCTCCAGCCCATATGGTGTTACTTATTCTCCATTGTGTGTATGGGCTCGCACGAGATCATCAAATAAACAGGCCCTCTCGGCCCATATGTGGAGTCTTGTCAATCATTACACCTCAACATGCAACCAATGCATTAGATTTACCATCAAGTATCATAGAAAATAATCCACATGCCAAGTCTTGCATGTCATCATGAAAACACTCATCATTGTTAATTGCAAAATAACGAACTGCATGCTCATGCATGTCATAAATTTGTATGCAACTATCAAATTCTTCACCTCATGAAATACCATCATAAGTTATAAAATCAATGTATTTGCATCAAAGATATATCATGACTTCAAATAATAAATGAAACACATGTTAATAAACCTCATATTATAGCATCATAATTCCTATGCCACGTTATGCATATCATATCCATCATGAGTATTCAACATTAAATACCTATCATCACGCAGTAAATGAATATGTCAATGTACCTCGACATAACATCATAATGCCTATGCATATCATCAACATCAAAAGAGTACATCATCACTATAAGAACCACATGTGCATCATTATCCTCCTAGCATTATATCACAAAACCTCATGTAACATTATCTCAACATCATAACAATTAATTAAACTAAACTGAACCAATAAATCATATCAGCAAGTGGGATTACCGAATTAGAACAATGCTAACAATCCCATACCATTAAATGTAAATTATCCATTCATCATGCGCGTTAACCACTGAAAAAGAACTCAAGAAAATTCGTGCTCATTTATTTAGCATCTATGCAAAACTATTCTATGACGCCAGGTCTCAAATGGTCATACAGGTGAACTATTTAACTCAGTTAACTACGAAACTGTGTTTGGGTTTCTACATTAGTAATGAGAGATCAGTTACATAGACACCATGAAGCTCTATTTAAAAACCGATTTCAGTTGAAGAAAATACATGCAACACGAGAATGAAATAACAACAATAAATTAATTCTAATGCAAATTAGACATTTAATCGAACGAATTATTCTAAATTTGTACAATTTGCCACTGAGACTAAAATATGCCATCATGTGGTTTATATATATACTGTAATTTGTTTACTTAATACATAAAATCATGATCCGATGCTAAAATCACCAAATCACATACGTTTGCAACTCTAATTATACTCTTTTCAAAGTAAGTAATTGCATCATATCAATGATAAGATAATAATGGCCACTGCGTAAAGTGATTATCAAAAGAACGCCTATTCTTGGTTTATTTCTCCTTCTAATTGATTTCGTCATTGAAACTTTCTTCCTTTTCGACAATTGTTAGGGATGGTGGATACTCTATATATATAAATATTTTTTTTTTTAAATCCCCGCCAAAGCTATATGATATATCAACATGCTTATCAACAAATATAGTTTGAACTTTGAACATCCTGAATGAAATATTCTCCAAAGCCTAGATTTAAAATTTAAAACAGTAAATGGACATGTGGACTTTCATATGCTTTTTCCGAGATCAATTTAATGGGATGGTATCCTAACCAATATTCTTTGTCCATGGTATAATTTTGAAAGGAACAATGAGATTATCCAATATATATTTGCCTACATGAACCTTGTCAATTTTATTCTCAGTGTGTTGCACAACATGTACTTTGTTCTAGCAACCATAATTTTTATGAGAAACGTCTTCCAATGATAGTTGACTAATATAATTCCTAAAAGGAAGATTTATAGCTTTGACATATAAGAAGATTTGTCAAGTATTCTCAAGAAGATAAGAATGAATTAAATTATACATACGTACAAATAGTCTCTAACGCAAAATTGTTTAGAGGAATAAAATGTAACTACCCAGAGAGTTTTTAAGAATATTTATTATTTCTGATAGGAAGTTGTCATGCACCTATGAAAGCTTGACAAGTTAGAAAAAACAAATATGCCAGTGGAGCAGTTCACACAAAGTCTCACTTGCTGAAAAATGTCTCAAAATAGACAATGATTTTAGCAATTTTCTAACATAAATATTGGGAATGTTGGATGAAACACTTTAGGAAGTTTGTTTACTGGCTTTTCAGAATTGGCATTACATGCGGTTGTCAAAATATTAAATTTGGTACAAAGCTTATGGAACACTGCGTTTTGGATGTTAGCAATAAGTGAGTAATGTTAAAATAACTATTATGTTATGAGTGGAGAAGTATAAGTAATAAGACTTGGAATCAAAGTCATCGAAAATTAAGACTTCAGTCAACAAGCCACATACAGGCTTAGAATTCAATGTGCAAAATGTTTGCCATCCCCCATTTGGCCATAAACGGTGAGATTTTTGGTGAGATTTTTGCTTTATACACCTGAAAAAATGTTTTTTTTTTTTTTAACAATGTCCACTGAGTTTCTTATAATATGGTAGTGTGAAGATATGTTTCCTATGGTTGGGGTTATTCATATTATACTATTATTTGATTATCAATATGAAGTTTATTTGAATTTTGTGAGGTACTTGGCATAGTATACAGAAAAAAATAATTTATTCCGGTCACATTTACAAATATACAATCACAGGAAAATAAAAACAACTTCATTTACACATCCAACATAAAGAAAATAGAGCCAATGGTTTTCTATGTTCTAAATCCCAGGCTTGGTTGTTGGCACCTCACATCATTGCCTTTTGGAACAATACCCATGACTCTCACCATTTAGCTTTGTTTCCCAAATGGAATAAAAAACATAGTGATTCTGCAACAATCTGATTCTATAGAAAAATTTATAAAAATGTTGAAATGTAAATTAACACACAGGAAAGCAAATAACAAAATGAAAACAATTAACTTGCATTAACATAAATTAACTCACAATTATATATAGAGATTGAAGAAAAGTGCCTCATCTCAAATGGGTCCCCTCAAGACTCGACCTGTGTAGAGGCACTTTGAAACATAAAACACTCTACTCTTTTCACATCCACATTGGATGGCAGTTTCATTGTTCCCAGAGAAATAGGTTCTCCAAAATCCCCTGTTGACTATACCTCCTCCAAAATTGGTAGCATTCATAGTTCATATTGATTTATCATGGATTGGGCTTAGAAATCTATTGCCAGGAAAAGGGTTTAGATTGAGAAGGGCGCCAAAATTGGGTGTGAATTCAACTCTGTTAAGCGGGCCTGCGGAACACATTGGGCCATGGGAAGAATAGGGAGGAATCCAAAAAGCAGAATTCACATGAACCCCACATAGCTTAGTGCATTTCAAGCCAATGCCCGAGGTCATTAGAGCAGCAGAAACATTCTTGGAGACTGTAAATTTTTTTTAGTGAGTAATATTCCAGATATTAGTTTATTGGTTTTTGTGTTGAGTTGGATAAAAAACGATTTGAAATTGCTAATCTGTGTTTATTTAGTCCATGAAACTAGGCAAATCCAAGCAGCTCAATCGTACTATGAATTCAAAGAAAAAACCTGACTTTGCATCACATGTTCTCATGCATTTTAAATAAAACAATTACTGAGGAAACTCTGCAACATAGAGCCAATTCAAGCTTTAAATAAAACCCTTACAACAGATACCAAGTTCATCCCTGAACTTAGTAAATTTTATTCTACCAAGCGATTTCGTAAAAATGTTGGAGATCTAATCTTCGGAAGGACAATAAACTGGCTTGAGGACATCTTTGGAAATGAGAGATCTGATATGATGATACTTGGTGTCCACGTGCTTTGTATTTGAATGAAAAACTAGGTTCTTGGCAAGTTTGATGGCTGACTGGTTGTCAATGAATAATGATGTAGCTTCTGTATGAGAAATGCCCAAGTCCTGCAAAATTCCGCGCAACCAAAAAATTTCACATGCTGCTTCCCATGTTGAAATGTACTATGCTTCTGCTGAAGAAGTGGCCACTGTAGCTTGCTTCTTACAACTCCAAGATATTGTTGCTGACCCCATGTTCATTAAATAAGCTGATGTTGATGCTCGATCATCAATACTCCTAGCAAAGTTGGCATCAGAATATCCACCAAGTACAAAATTTTTAGTCTTTGTGTAAAGAAGACCAAAATCTTTTGTTCCTTGGATATATCGAAGAACTCTTTTAGCTGCATTCCAGTGGTTGTCTCATGGTTCCTGCATATAACGTGAAAGAATACTGACTACATAAGATAGATCAGGACGAGTATTTGTCAAATAAATCAAGCTGCCAATCAACTATCTGTAAGTTGTACTGTCCACCTTTTCCCCCCTTCAAATTTTGAAAGTTTCAAGTTTTTCTCCATGGGGGTAAGAACGGGCTTGCAATCCTGCATGCCAAATCGCTAAAGAACCTCTACTGCATACTTACTCTGAGAAATGAAAATATAATGTGGACGTTGGAAGAATTCAACTCCAAGATAGTAGTGAAGTAATCCCAAATTTGTCATCTTAAAACCTGCATGTAACTCCTTTTCACCTGTGCAATATGATCATCATGGTTGCCAGTAATGATCAAATAATCTACATACATAATAAGAATGACTAGATATTTTCCCTATTGTCTCACATACAAAGTATCATCAGATTCACTTCGTTGAAAACCAACTTTCTTAAGGTATTCATCCATCTTTGCATACCAAGCTCGGGGAGCTTGTTTTAATCCATATAAAGCCTTGATCAATTTGCAGACATTATGTTCTTGTCCTTCAATTTCAAAACCTGGTAGTTGGGTCATATACACTTCCTCCTGTAAATCCCCGTTGAGAAAAGCACTTTTCAAAGCCATTTGATGAACTTTCCATCCTTTCTGAGTGGCCAATGCAAGTGCTAATCGGATGGTGTTCCATTTAGTTGTAGGAGCAAAAGTTTCCTCATAATCAATGCCTTCCTACTGCGCAAAACCTTTTGCGACAAGTCATGCTTTATACTTTTCAAGTTCTCCTTTCTGATTATACTTAATTCTATAAACCCATTTGCATCCTATGGGTTTAACATTTGCTGGACAATCAACAAGTTTCCAAGTGTTGTTATCAATTACTGCTTGATATTCTTCAACCATAGCTTGTTGCCATTCTTTATGTTTCATTGCTTCTTTGTATGTGGAAGGTTCAATGAAATCATTTGCTATCAAGGTAAAATTGCCTTCACTTCTATGTGCCCTTTTGGTGCCTGTTTTATTCTGCTCATCAGGCTTTACATCTTTCAAAAGTTGAACTACCCATTTTGGTAGTTGGTGCTCACTTGTTTGCGCTTCTGTAAAGTCTCCACCACTGTAAAGAGGATTAATATAAACTAATGTTCATCGTTCAGGGGAAGAGTGTGAAGAATCACTGTCAGAAGAACTACTGCTGCTTGGAGATGCGGATGAACTACTAGAAGACCCAGTTGGTGTTGTTGATGTAGATGGACTGGATGACTCATCTTCAGAGGTAGGAAAATCAAGTTCACACCAATTTGGTGAAGTTGGTTGACTTTGCATTTTTCCATTTCTTTTACTTCCTTTAGTTTCTAATTTGTGAAGAAGATTTTCAATTTCTTCAGCACTCTTACTCTCAGTTTCATAAAAAATGACATCCCTGCTCACAATGAATTTTCCATTGGTTAAAAGATGATACCCTTTCTTCTCATCAGAATATCCAATCATTGTGCATTTTAAACTTCTTGAGTCAAGCTTAGTTCGTTTTTCTTTCGAAACTAAGGCATAACATACTGATCCAAAAACTCTAAGATGTTTAACTCAAGGTTTGAAACCAAACCATGCTTCATAAGGTGTGATTTCGTCTAAAGAAGCAGTTGGATATTTGTTTATTAAGTAGACAGCTGTATGAATTGCTTTTGCCCAATATGTTGGACTTAACCTCTTGAAAGTTAACATGGATCTCACCATTCCTAACAAGGTGCGATTCATTCTTTCGACTAGTCCATTTTGCTGTGGAGTGTAAACATTAGTAAGATGTCGTCTTATGCCATTTTCACTGCAACAAGTTTTGAATTCATTTGAAGTGAATTCTCCCCCATTATCTGTCCTAAGAGTACCTATCTTTTCTTTGACTTCATTTTCAACAAGTTGGCGAAAAATTTTAAACTTATCAAATGCTTCTGACTTGTTCTTCAAGAAGTAAACCCAAGTCATTCTGCTGAAATCATCAATGAATAGTAAAAAATATTTGCAACCACCAAATGAGGTTTGTAGTGGACCACAAACATCACTGTGAACTAGTTGTAGCTGCCTGTTTGCACGCCATGAACTTGTTGGAAAACTTTCTCGACTTTGTTTGCCATAAATGCAAGCTTCACATTTTGCATTTTCCATTTTGAAAGTGGGTAGTCCTTTAACCATTCCTTGTTTCTGCAATTGAGAAAGACTCTCAAAATTTAAATGTTCATATCTTACATGGCATAGTCTTACAGGTGAAATACCTGTAGTCACTGCCCCTACAAAATCAGAATGCCTTGGAATAATTGTCCCTTTCACCCGTAACGGTTTTCCATCTTCATATCCTGTCATGATAGTTTTAAAAATTTGTTTAACTGAATTAATCTTGACTAAACCATCTTCCATAATCACCTGATGTCCTGCTTGTCGAATCGTGACTAAAGAGAGCTAATTTTTCTTAAATGTTGGTACATACCATACATTGGAAATAATTTTTTCTCCAATGCCAGGGAGAAAAAATTTTACTGCTTCTTTTCCATAAGGAGTATGTTTTGTATCATCAACAAGAAAAATGGAATTAAGTTGGCAATCTTGAAAAGTCCAAAAAAAATCACGTTGACAAGTCATGTGCTGAGTTGCACTGGAATCCAAGATCCAGGCATCTTCATAATCACTTCTAAGATGGGATGAAAGTTGTGATACTAGTGAGGAAGTAAAAACATATTCTGAGTTATCTTGATCTTGATGATTTGCAAATTGCACTAAATGCTGCTGAAACTTGAGAATTTTATTAAGTGAAGTTCAATAATCTTCAGCATAATGGCCAACTTTGTTACATCTTCGACACAAAATTTGACTTAAGTCTCTTCCTCTTCCAGAAGATTGTCCTTTGCCTCTGCTTTGACTTCTATGTTGAGATTGTCCTCTACCTTGATTATTATTTCCTTGTCCTTGAAAATTACCTCTTCCTTGGTTGTTTCCTCTACCTTGAAAATTACTCCTTCCTGAGCTGTTGCCTCTGTTAAAGTTGTTTCCTCTGCTTTGGCTTCGACCTCGACTTTGTACATTATGTGCTGCTTAATTCTGATTGCCTCCGCCTCTGCCTCAAGAAATGTCTGCTGATGATTTACTAGTGCTGGCCTTTGTGAGAAAAACATCTTCACCAACTTTCTTCTTCTTCCCAAAATTTTTATCATGTTGAGTCAACATTTCACAGAGCTCATCAAACTTTAGTTTCTCTAATTTCCTAGTTAATTGTAGAGTCTCCAAAAAATGCGTGTAGGAAGAAGGAAGTCCAACAATTACAATTGTGACCATAAAGCTATCATCAATTGTGGGAAAACCAACATTAATGATTTCCTGCCTAATATTCTTAAGTCTTGAGATATATTCAAGAACATCACCGCCTTCAGTTAATTTTTGTTGCAACAATTTTAATTGTAGATCAACTTTCTTTAATTTAGGCTGAGTATCAAAGAGGTCTTTAAAAGTTTTCAAAGCAGACCATGCAACTGTAGCATTTTCTATATGGACATACATTTCATCATTCATAGAAGATTTAATAAGAGCTAAGGCTTTGGCATTCTTAACTTCCCATTTCGCTAGTGCAGCTGCATCTGTGGGTTTATTCGGCTTAACATCTCCATCACATATACCCTACCATAATTCATTGTAAATGAGAGTGCTTTCGATGAGACGATGCCATGTTTTATAAGATTTTGTGCCTTCAAGTTTGTCGAAATCAGAAAACAAATTAATCAACTTAGACATTGTAGTGTTAAGACTTCACACCACGAATCAAGCTCCAAAAAAAAATCAAGATGCGCAACACAACAGCAACACACAACGCAAAAAACGAACTATCGGGGCTTGGCCTTGACCCTCGAATAGTCGTCAAAACGGAAGAAAGTTGACTGAGCTTTGCACTTGGCTCTAGTCAATTTCTCAAATTTTTACAAGGCAGGTTTCAAAATTTGACTTTTACAATAGTGCTTTTGCACAATCTAAAAAACGTTACCCCCCCTCAAAGTAAAATTACTTTGAGTCGCACTAAAACAAAAAACTCCTTATTACTCCAAAAAAATAATACCCTTATTACTCCAAAAATTTACAAATTTCAATTGCACCTTATTTCTCCACTAAAATACAAAATTTCAAAATATAATTACACCTTATCACTCCATTAAAGGAAAAACTCCACTTATCACTTCACTAACATTACAAAATAATTAAATATTTCTTATGACTGGAACGCTGACTTGTTGCTGGCACGCTGGCTCACCCTGGCTTATTGCTGGCAGGCTGGTTTCATTGTGATCATTATCTCTAAATAATTTAATGAAAACTGAGAATAGGAAGATGTATATGTTAAAAAAAAAAAAAATCCAAGCACTATCACATTCAAGCGTTAAAACTACAATTCCACTATGTTAATCCACTTCCGCATTTAAAGGCTTAGGCTGAGTCAATTCGGCCTTTTTGCAGTTTAGCACTTTCATTCCACTTGTTGTTTAGAACTGACCTTCAATACAATCTGGATTCCCTTGAACTGCGCCTTAAAATCTCTAGTTTCGCAACATTTTTACAGTTTTCTGGCTCGTTCTTATCGGATTTAGCTATTTAATGGCTAAAAACTGCTACAGAGGGTTGTTCCACTTCAAATTGGTACAATCGGAAGGATATTAGAAAAGCTAGGATGCATCCTCGCAGAACGAATAAAATCTCTTCCTTTCAAAGCCGTCTTTGTCACTATAGCACGTATTCATTTATCTTCCCTACAAAAAACTGCAAGAAATCATGCAATTCAAGAAACCAACAATGATCTATGCATGTAAATTGAGTAGCGGTTAGATCGTAAATTGTTCAGAGGCGTCGGCGATCATAAAAATGCATGCAACCTGCTAAAATTTTGGTGCATGCAATTTGTTTTTAGCAGAGATATGGTGTATGTTTGATGTATTTTGTTGTAAACAGGTATATGGATTCCGTGGTTACTGTAGCAGACTTCGCGTGTGATCAGGAGGAAGAATTCTCTGGCGATAGCAGTGGAAGTATCAGCCGTGGCTCTCAAAAATCATGAATTGATCGGGAGAAAGCAATCATCCTCTCTGTTATGCATTCGTGAGCCAAATTATCATCAATCCCTTGAAGGGATGCACCATTGACGAAGCAGTGGTGGAAAGCAACGCAGAAAAATTAAGTAGAGTATTGGATGCATATGAAGACAGGCTGTCAAACAGCAAGTACTTGGCAGAAGATTGGTTCAGCGTGGCAGATCTTCAACATTTGGCTTTTCTCCACGATTTGGTGAATGATGTTGGGACGGCTACTCCCATTTCCTCCAGTAAGCATGTCAATGTGAATTTGCCAGATCACTTATAAATCATGTAAAATCGATGCCAGAATGCTCAACGTAGGGGATTTGAGCATAAATTGATGTAAACCACTCTCATAAAAATGCAGAATCGATTTGAATGTTTTTAAAAGGACTTTTAAAAGCAATTAAAATATACAGCGCTGTCCTTTTTTTTCTTTTAATTCACTCAAACGATTTGAAAAAGTCACACAGATTTGCATTTGCTGCTTTAAAAAATGATTTTAGAATTGGCAGATCTAAAATCAATAAAAAAAATTGCAAATTTCATACCAATCTTTTGTTGATCACTCCAACGGAGTTGAGTTTTCCACGATCTGATAGAGCTGGAATCTCCTCCTCAAATTGACTGCAGCATTGTTGGAGCTTTGATACCACAATAGTGGCAGAAGTGTCCTCAGACACATAATTTTATTAATCAGAAAAAACAATTACATTCATAAAAAAAATGCTAAAAATACCCTTTTTCCTTTTCAAAGCCTTTTCCATTATCTTTGCCAATTTCCCCTTAGCTATAACACACAACAAGTGATGCCCACTAGGATACCTTTCCCAACATTCAACTTGGACTACGTGTCCCATGACTTGACCTTGGGATTATTTTGCCTTTATTTAATTTATTACATGAACTTTCAACATGGGGTTGTTACATTCTTGATGAGGAAGACTTTCCAAAGAAGGAAATTTGTTCCTAACCTCGCAAATTAACAATTGCATATTTATCAAGCTTTGAAAGGGATCAAATATGTTGAGATACAAACTTCTTATTCAAGTTTTGCACTCTAAAAAACGTTTGCACCTCAAAATATTTGATCCATCTGAACTCTTGCTAAATCTATGATTTGAATTGATCTATATTAATCTGTTATAATTGCATACACTATACATTCACTTAACCTCCTTATAATTAAGATTTGAACCTTAAATTTTCTTAAACCAAAAATTTCTAAACTTATTAGAAAATCAAAATTATCTTTACATTATAATTAGTTTAATATAAACAATAAACATTACTAAAGCTAACAACCATCATACAAAAAGTGAGCACAAGACATAAAGAATTATAGTAAGAAAGAATACCATCTCCCTGATATAAGAGAGAGAGTGGAGTTTGAAAATTTGTTTCTCTCAAAATGCCTTGTTAATAGGTACTTTAACTCTCAATTTCACAATATCTATACTATTATTTATATTCATAATTTGTAACTCATGAAAACCAAAATGAATTAAGAAGTTTAGATATATATCGTAAATATAAAAAGTTACACCAAATCATGTTCTTACTTCCTAAAATTTAATAAATTTTATTGATATAAATGTAATGTATTAATAATAAAATTTCCATCAATAATTACGAGCATGTTAACTTTTATATCTATTTATATGAAATAATAAACTCTAATAAATGGTAATACATATCATGTAAGTGTTTTGTCAAATTGTAATATATAATTTGTATGTGTTTTTGTATGTATATCATAAATATTATTATAATTTCATTTTACCAGCATAGTTATCCTAGCCAATAAGAATATTTGCCTAGTGGTTATATATATATATGCACTTTTTACAACCAAAAAATTATATTCGACTAAGGGTTAAAGTTTGTTGTTTTATATATAGAGAGTGGGTCATGCAAAAGAAAAGGGAAGACATATTGTTTATTTTTTCATAATGTGTGTTAGATTGAGCCAACTAAAACACATGAAAAAAATAGAGCATCTTCTTTACTTTTCCATGATGATGAACCATACGCACTAGACCATAGACCATATTTATGTCGCGTGTTAAGCTAGATGTGAGGAAAAGGTTGTGCATCAGGTCTATTTAGAAAAAGGTAGTGCATTTGGTCTATGGTCTATTTTGCCACCATGCTTGGCCAACTAAATCACAAAGAAAAGACGGTACTTTTATTTTTTTTAATCCATAATGCGTGGCAAGCTTAACTACATACTTTGAAGAGGAAATGAATTTGGATGGTTATCCTATATTATAAAAATGGTCCACAAATAAAGTTTTTTATGATAATAAAATTAACACAAATATATTAATAAATGTGATTAATATAAAACTATAATATATATAATAAAAATTATAATAATAATAATAATAAAATATTAATTAATATATAATTATGTTTATAAAATAATTAATTATAATTATATTTATTACTTTACTTTTTATTTTTTCTGATAATGCGAACGTTAACCACATTATTTTTGCGTGTCAATATTAACTGCAAACAGGTCGTTGCAACTTGTTCAAACGCAAACAGAGAGCCCTCCGATAATGACTAAGAGTATATATTAATAAAATATAGAATATTAAATATTAATGTTATAGTTTTAATTAGTTTTTAAAATTTGTTCTGCATTATATAAATTTGGGTAAAATTTTGATAAAATATGACTAGGAATTTGTGTAAACCCAAATTTATAAAATATTACAAGAATTTTTGTAAATCCAATTTATAGTTGTCAAACTTCAATATTTTTTTGATAGTGTTGAACCCATTTCTATCATCCACAACACTACTCAAACACTCTTATTGCCATATTTTTGAATTTTTTTTTAGCGATTCTGACCCTTTTTTGCAGTACCGGAAAATTTCTATTCAGTAAATGTCTAATCTATTGTCCTCGAATTGTTATTAAACCACATATTTGTAGAAAATCTTGCTAAACCGGTAACTATGACTAATTATTTTTCTTTTTTTATAGAGCCAAGCGAGAAAGCAAAAAAAAGAAAAGAAAAAAAAAAGAAAAAAGAAAAGAAACTTTATATTTAGTGTGGTATCTAAACACATTACGTATAAACATCACATCATGCTAATTATCAAGTTGATAAAAATGAAAAATATATATAACACATAAATTCGAGTACTGATTTAGAAAAATAAAGTTTCTAAACTTCAATTAAGTGAAGCTTAATATTAATTGAAGCTTAAAATATTAGATATACAAATATAGTAATAATATATAAACATAATATTTATAATAAATTTTATGTCGTGGAAAAGTACATCATATCAAGAAATAAATAAGAGTAAATGAATAAATGATTTTAATTGGAGGTGTCTATATGCGACTTTTTGGAGATTCCGGTGACGGAATCTGGTGGAAGAAAATGAGGTAAATCTTGATTTTTGCAGTTAAAATGGTTTTTTTAACTGGGCATATTTGGATTCAGCACCCTGAAAAACTCCCTGGGACCCCTTTAATTGGTGAAAAAACTAGCTAAGGTTAAATCTTGATTTTTTAGCAAGTTAAAATGGTTTTTTTAACTGCATATTTGGATTCAGCACCTGAAAAACCCTGGGACCCTTTATTGTCGCAGAAACTAGCTTATCAAACTGGATTCCAATAAATTGCTTGCCGGATTTGACCGGAAAATCCACCGAAAAAGCTTTCAAAAAGTTCATTATAGAAACTGCGATTTTAACACGATTTTAATCACAAATATCAAAATGAAATAATGAGTATTCAATCGTGAAACTATCTCATGATTCATATATCAAAGAGTTAGAAATATGATTGATATTCGTCCTGATATAATAAGAAAGTTAAAATATATATTGGAATCAAAGAGTTAGAAATAAGACTGATAGGTTTTTTTTCAGGAGAAGATTGATAGGTTATTAAAAATAGACCCTTGTTTTTAATTTTTATGATATTTGTTGTTAGTAATAAATAACATGTAATTTCAAAAATAAAGATTATTTTAGTTACGAAATGTTAAAGGCAAAGTGTTCAATCATGAATAATTTTCATGATTTACCTCCATCTCATATAATATGAGGATATAATATAGATTGAAATCAAAGATTGCGAACTAAGATTCACGAGTTATTGAAAATGAGGCTCTTATTTTTAAATTTTATGATATTTGTTATTAGTCATACATGACACGTAATTTCAATAATTTGCCCACGTTTTCTTGAATTATCCTTTTAGCATCACTCGTCAGTGTCGTCAGCCCTAGAGATGGCTTCTCTTCACATGTCATCAGCGTCGTCAGATTTAGAGATGGCTTCTCTTCAAACATGTGATGGAATACTAGAAAGAGGAGAGGAAAGGTGATCCAGACTTTCCTCTAACCTCGAGTGGGTGGAAACTCGGCTAAATGAGGAACGTAAGTCGGTTGTATACAACTTGGATTTAACACAATTTCCAGACATGAGAATTTAGTTGAATTAATAGTGTAGGAAGAGAAATTCAATGTGTGTTTTATTTCTATTTCAATTTCTAGTTAATTGAATAATAAAGACTGTCCAGTAAGGGGGTTAACAGCGAACAACGCGGTGCAAATTGCTAACCGGAAAATAATTGCATATAAGACAAATGGAGAGAAGAGTCGAAATCGCCTAGTGCTATTCTGGAAAATACGCAGTTTAATGCAATTCTTCCAAACTTGCGCAGCATCTCTTCTTCATCTTTATCTTTGTTGAAGCTTATCCCTGCCATTCGCCGCATCAAATGGCTCCCTCCCCCTCCATTACATCTCCCAACGACTTTTACCACGTATTCATCAATCACAGGGGTCCTGATGTTAAGAAAACCTTGGCCAGTCATCTGTACCATCGCCTCTGTTCTGCACATAATGGATTGAGAGTGTTTTTCGACAAGGAGGAAATGCAAGTGGGACACAACTTAACTTCTCAGATAATAGACGCAATTAAAAACGCCTCCTGCCATGTAGCCATTTTTTCCCCTCGATATGGGGAATCCGAATGGTGTCTCAAGGAGCTCGTCTACATGTTGGATTCCGGGGCTCCAATTATACCTGTGTTTTACCATGTGGATCCAGCTGACCTTCGGTGGACGCAGAGAGAAGGTGGAGCCTATACTCAGGGCCTGCGCAAACTGGAGTCGCGAAACGATTCCACCACTATTCAGAAATGGAGAGAAGTTCTTTGTCGTTTTGCAGACGTAAGTGGATTACATCTCCAGGAAACGTGTAACGGGTAAGAATTACTCTCCAGATGTAACAAAGTTTTATGCGCAGCTAAATCGTATGAATGTGTGTACACGTTTCTGACTCCATTTCTTTACTTCGTTGTGAATATCCAGTGACGAGGGCCTGCTTGTGGAGGAGATTGTTCAACGTGTGTTGAAAAAGATTAAGAGAATTTTGTTGGTTCAGGTGAGTTGTTGTTTCAGCAAACCATTCTTACCAAAGTTGGAATTTGAATTGGAACCCATTCAATATAGAAAAGGTTTTGACTATGTAAGTTTAGGG
>APFE030757392.1:0-16773 GCA_000404065.3 Pinus taeda | reverse complement strand
ATTTATTGTTGAGAAACAATGGAAAACCCTTCACATTCCAAAACCTAACCTTAGAAGATGAAACGCCAAATTGTGGGCCCCGTTTTGGGTAAAATGGTACATCAATTTCCCGGGGTCGTAACTTTGGCATACGATCTCCGTTTGACGCGTATGATAGCTCGTTAGAAAGATCTATCCGAGAACTACCACTTTGGGAAGGGCAACATTGGTCCATGGACCCATGTTACCACTGATCCGGATTTAAACAGGAACGCAATAGATTACAGAGATAACCATAAATACAGAGATGCGATAACCATAAATAAAGAGATGCAGCGGAAATAACACTTCATTTCATTAATGGAAAATACCGAAATATGCTTACAACCAGAATTGGAAAAAAACCAGCTAGGACGATGGTAGCTTATCTCTGAGAAGAGATGTGCGGCTACATGTCTCTGAACTGTTCCGAACTTGTGTTACAATGAGGCTCGAAGGCCTATTTATTATTGAGAAACAATGGAAAAACCCTTCACATTCCAAAACCGACCCTTTAGAAGATGAAACGCCAAATTGTGGGCCCCGTTTTGGGTAAATTGGTACATCAATTTCCCGGGGTCGTAACTTTGGCATACGATCTCCGTTTGACGCGTATGATAGCTCGTTAGAAAGATCTATCCGAGAAATACCACTTTTGGGAAGGGAAACAATGGTCCATGGACCCATGTTTCCCCCAGATTTCCCAGAAAACGTCGTTTAGGGCCTCAAAACGGCTCCGGAAGTTCAGGAACCCGAAAAAACTGCTAAAAATAGTAAATTGTGCTACAATTATAGAAACTGAAAAAACTGAAAGAGACAGTTGCGGGGGTCCACATGGGATAGGTGGGTGGCCACCAACATCCACCTGGATCACACCACCATCACTGAGTCATAACCTCGCTGTGTTCTAGGCAGTCCTAAGACAAAGTCAATGCTAACTGAGTCCCATGGTCTACTTGGAACAGGTAGTGGTGTGTAAAGTCTAGTGCGTTGATTATGTCCCTTTGCCAGTTGGCAGATTTTACACCACTTCACGTACCGCTGTACATCCCTTCGCATTCTTGGCCAGTAATAGAAGTGTCCGAGCTGCTCCAAAGTTTTGTCTATGCCGAAGTGTCTAGCTAGACCTCTGTTATGTTTCTCTCATATAATATTTTCTCTCATCAAGCAATCAGGGATACATAATTGTCCCCCTCTAAATAGTAGTTCCTCCTACAAGTTGTAGTCCAACCATGGACTTTTGTTCCTCAGCACGGGATTTTGACAGGCTTCAAAGGCCTCTTTGAAATTTGTGTCGGTTTGGTACAAATCTTTCAAGTGCTCGAAACCCAACACCTGTATTGTACTTTCTTGTAAGAGCAAGGCTCTTTTGCTTAATGCATCTGCCACCTTATTGGCCTGCCCACTGATGTGTTTCAGCACAAAGGCGAAACTCTGTAAATACTCCACCCATTTGGCATGCTTGTGGTTCAATTTGTGCCGTTGCATTACATATTGCATCGCTGAATTATCAGAAAATAACACAAACTCATTCCCTAGCAGGTAGTGTCTCCAATGCTTTAAAGCTTGGACAACAACATAAAATTCCTTGTCATATGAGGAATATTTCTGCCTGCTTTCGTTCAATTTCTTGCCGAAAAATGCAATAGGTTTGTCTTCTTCACTGAGTATAGAGCCAACAGCTGTACCACTTGCATCGCATTGAACCTGGAAAAGCTTATTGAAATCCGGTAATATTAGTATCGGTCTTTCTGTAATTTTCTGCTTTAGGAGCTGAAAGCTGTCCTCTGCTGCCTTGGTCCAACAAAAAGGCTGACTAGCCTTTTTGATGGTGTCCAGCATAGGCGCACAGATTTCACTAAAATTTCTCATAAACTTGTGATAAAAACTCGCAAGCCCATGAAAACTACATACCTCGAATAAGCTTCTTGGTGATGGCCAATTAACGATTGCTGCAATCTTTGTTGGATCCATCTTCAATTCGTTTTCTGCAATTACAAATCTCAAATAAACTAGTTCTCCTTGTAGGAAAGTACATTTCTTCAAATTTATTAGCAATTTATTCTGCTACAATTTCTCCAGTGCTCTTCGAACATGTTGAAGGTGCTCTTCTTTAGTCCCGTTGAAAATCAATATGTCATCAAGGTATACTATCACAAACTTGCCGATGAACTCTTTCAACATTTCATTCATCAACCTCATAAAAGTACTAGGGGCATTACTCAAACCGAACGACATGACCAGCCACTCGTACAACCCTTCATTAGTCTTGAAGGTTGTCTTCCAATCATCTTTTTCTCTGATATGGATCTGATGATAGCCACTCTTCAGATCAATCTTCATGAAATATGCTGCCCCACTTAGACAGTCCATTATATCGTCCATCCTTGGTAGGGGAAACCTGTACCTAATGGTGATTTTGTTGATGGACCGTGAGTTCGCGCACATCCACCATTCTCCTCCTTTCTTGGGAGCAAGAATTGTTGGTACTGCATAAGGGCTCAAGCTTTCCCTTATCAACCCTTTATCTAGCAACTCTTGCACCTGTTTCCTAATCTCTTCATTATCTTTGGGGCTCATCTGATATGCTGCCTTATTTGGTAAGCTTGCTTCGGGTATGAAATCGATATGATGACTGATGCTTTTTTTGGGAGGCAACTCATCCGGCAAATGCTCAACTACATTGTCCTTGAATTCCTGTAGCATCTCTTGAATTTTTGCAGGAAATTCATACATTTATGTGTGCAACAACACTATCTTTGCCCTCCTGACAACAACATAATTCACTTCGTTTTCCTCTATCTGTTTCACAAACTATTTTCCACCTACTAACCACACTTTTCTCCCGCTTTCTTCTGCTGTATCCTCTTCCTTGATGGGTACAAGCGTATGCTTGACTCCATCTTTAACAAACTTGTAGCAATTCGTCTTCCCATCATGTAACACCTTTCGATCATACTGCCATGGTCTTCCCAGCAGTATGTGCCACACGTCCATTGGCATGATATCGCAGATACCTTTGTCCTTGTACCTGCCAATGTGAAATTCAACCTCACACTATTCATCAACCAATAGCTGGTGGCCTTTCTGCAGCCACGACACCTTGTAAGGGGTGGGGTGCTTAAGCCGCTTCAATCCCAACTTCTCCACATCTCGGTGGCAACCAAATTATCTGTACTCCCACTGTCTATGATCAATTTGCAGCACTTTCCGTGTGATTTGCAAATTGTCCGGAACAATGCTTTCTGTTGGGTTTGCTCAGCAGTTTCCTTGGCTGGCTTCAGCAATACTTTGTTTAGAACCAAGGCCTCCCTCATTTCTGTTACATTTTTTGCTTCTTGGGGCAGTGCCTTAGCTTCCTCAGGCTGTGCAACAAATGTTCCCCTCTGGCCAACTTCCTCTACTTCAGGGCATTCAAAAGATCTATGCCCCCACTTGTGGCACCTGTAGCACTGGAAATTAGCTCCTCTACCTTGGCCATTCCCTCTTCCTCGCTGATATGGCTTGCCACCTCTAATGCTATATCCTTTCTCTACTGTTCTTGAAGCCTTGGAGCTGCTTCCCTCTTCGCTATTAGTAGCAGTTCGCCCTCTACCATAGGACTGTCCTCGTCCTCTGCCGTTTCCCTGTCCTCTCCTAACATTCTGTTTTATATTAATCTTTTCTTCAGCCTTTACAACACTCTGATAGGCTTCCTCTATGTTCCTCGAGGAAATAATATTGATTTCATCCAGTATTTTCAGCCTCAAACAGTTTACGTATCATGCTATCTTCTTCGAAGTGTCATTGGTATAACCAGCCCTCAAGTTCACCCGATAGAATTCTTCTGTATACTCCTTTACTGTCATGCCTTTTTGTCTTAAGTTCTGCATTTGTCAGTAAAGTGCAACCTGGTAATCCTTAGGTAGAAATCTGCCTTTCAGCTTGGCCACCATCCTTGACCACTTCTTTATCGGTAGCATATTCATTCTCATTCTCTCTTCTTGGACACTATCCCACCACAGGGCGACGTGTCCCTTCAATTTGGTTGCAGTGAACCTGAATTTTCGGTCCTCGCTGATCTCTTCACTTTCAAAAGACTTATCCAACTCGCTTATCCAGTCTAGCAGAACTTCTATGGACATACTGCCATCGTAGTTAGGAATTTCTGGTTTGGGCTTGTTGCTGACCAACAGAACTGACCTTAGCAATCTTATCTCTGGTGCTTCCTCATTTGATTCGTCTGTTGTAACTACTGCTTCCTCCTTGTTGTCATCTCTGATTTCTGGATCCCTTCTCCTTCCTGCCTCCACTGCCTCTAAATAAGCAGTAAGGGTCCTTATTTCTTCCCTCAGTCCTTCGTCTGCTGCTCTGCGCACACCTCTCCCACGTCCTCATCTTCCAACCTCCATATCCTGGCTCTTTCAACTTCCTGCTCTGATACCACTTGATGGGTCCAACCCACCCTTGTCACACTACCCAAGGTTAATAATGCGTGAATAAATGAAATTGAATGCTGGCAATCACATTATATGTAATGTTGATTCATCCAATGGTTGATTGTAATGATTTTGATTTGGGTTTGGAGTCCGCACTTATGATTGGTACCTTATGCTTCAATCGATGGACAAGTGTCCACCCTTGGGATTGTCAACCCCGCCTTAGTATGGGAGGTGAGACCCTAACGCTGGTCATTTGCATGCACATTTGTTGAGTTTGAGAGCTCTGCGTTTTTGATATGTCGTTGTTGTTTCTGAGTGATTTTTTCTACTATTACTGTGCTCTGGTTCGGTTCTTGACTTGAAATTTTCGTCCTCCGTCCGGTATGAAACTCTGTTGCACCTGTTAGTTTTTTTAACATTGCTTTATCTGCACTTGTTCTTGTGGGCTATTGTGAAATTGTAGTTTGCTGGTAAAACTCTGCGTTTTCTCTGTATGCGACACCAATGCTGGTTGTTTGCTGGATAATGTGACTCTTTCTGGGCTTGAATCTTTCTAGGTGACAATTGTTGAGTCTCTGGTCGTCTTCCCTTGGTTTCAAATAGGATGCGGTTGCAGTTCTTGGCTTCAGCTTCTTCAACGTTGCAAATGTAAGTCCTTCGGTTCTATGATGTCAACTATCTCCTCTTTTCTCTCAGTTGACTAATGTTTTTGCTCCTCTGCGAGCAGGGTAACCCTACTTGACTGCAGCGTGCCTCTGCTAGGTAATTTCGAACCTTGGTTTCGTTCTTTCCTTGGGTTTTTACTTCCTCTGTCTCACAACACTCATGAACTTCGATTATTGGTTGTCGTTGCAGGTATACTGACCAAATGGGTTTCGGAATTTGGCTTTTCGAGACTCCGGCTAGACCCGGGTAGAGTCGTTCTCTGTTTTCCTTGTCATTTGCATTCAATGCCGTAGGCTTGGGTTATTGTAATTCATGTTTCAAAGATTTTCTAAGCCATCGACTATATGAAGTCTCAGGCCGTTGGCTTGCACGATTGTCTTGTTAGTTAGTTGCTGTAGGTTCGGCCTTAGGGTCTCTAGGCCCGCACGCTATGTTACCCTCAAACTTGTAATATTTATTGTAAGGACCATGTAATTATTTGAACAAGGTTTTGAAACTGTGTATGATTGAACAGAGATTTTCTCGTGCTTATTTTATAAATAAAACAATGGGTTTACTCTTCAAGCATACTTGGATATTCTACTTGGTTTGATGTTCGTCAATGCTTGTGCCTTGTATGTATTTTAATGCTCGAAAATATTCGTCTTGTCCTGGATTCCTCGGCGTTTATATGCTTGTTAGGTTTAGGGTCTGTAGGTCTTGTTTCTGCAACACGTTCTTGAGTTATGTCTGCAATTCATTTGGTTTTGTAGGCCTGCTTGAATAAATGCAATTCGAAAGACATGTATGTGTATATGCTTGTAGAATAAAACGACAACTAGACTTTTACTGTTACTGGAAATCAATAGAATGACATGTAGATAGTTAAACAGTCACAGGATGCTGGAAAGAAATGTCTGTGTGCTCAGAGATATATTTCATTAGCTTTTTCGCTTACTCTCCAAAAAGTCGAACCTTACAATTGTATTCTGTTCCTCTTTTAAAATGATTGCAAGGAACTGTTTGTATGGAATTGTTTTCTTCCAACTGCTGTTGGTTACATTCTGTTAGTTACATATGTTTAGTTCCAGGAACTGTTATTGTCCTACATTATTATTATGAAAATAAAACTAGTTACTTATAACAATTGTCCTAATTAATCCTTTATCTTCCTACGCACTGTTCTTAAAAAAAAAAAAAAGCATTGTTCACCCAACAAATTCCTCTTCTGTCCTTTTCAGAGACCAAACAACCTTTCCTTTCGTCTTGACCTATCAGCTAGATGCTCCCGCATCAAAAATGAATATTTTTGATTAAAAATGATATTTTATGTATAAAAGAGAAGATGTTTAAAATAATATAATGTATAATGGCATGAATGTTTTGGGTGAACACTTCACCCATATTCAAGGGTTGGAAGCAACTGATGATAGGAAGAGTGCATGACCAAAGTATATATAAAGATGAAAGGAACTAGTGATTAGAAATGAAATACATGATTATTTTGATTACCAAAGGAAGAGAAATTATTAATTACAATTAAATTCTATTAAATTTTTTTGAATTATGATGGGAGGAATTAGAACTAAGGAATAAAATCAAGAAAAAATATATGAAGGATAAATTTTTTAAATTTTAAAAAATTAGAGATTAAGATATTATTTAATATAATGAGTTTTATGTTTTTTTATTTATAATTAATTTATTAAATATTATTATAATTTAAATTAAATGAATAATATTTACAAAATTGATTAAATTAAATTAACATAAGTTTAAATAATTAATTTAATTGACTATTGAGTATTTAGTTGATTTTGGGTTAAATTTTCTATATTATTTGTAAAGAAAATTAAAATAAATATATATAAAATGTTAGGTATACATGTGGTGAAACATTTTCGAAGTTTCTTATATTATCTGTAGTGTTATCTTCTAGAGTCATCACATTGCATTCATGTTTGTTGGAATATTTTCTAACCAATTTATGTGGTTCATCATGAGGATTAGATCCATGAATGAATAAGTAAGAACTCAATGTTGACAATCATCAATGAGTTAGTATGTGTTGTACATAGAGAAAATGAAATAATTCATTTGTTATAATATTTAAATCATGTTCATGAAATAATTTATTTGCTATAATATATAAATCATGTTCATGAAATAATGTATTTGTTATAATGTCTACATCATATTCATGAAATAATTTATTTTTTAAAATATTTAAATCATGTTCCTGAAATAATTTATTATTTATAATATTTAAATCATGTTTGAAGTGTTTTTTCTAGTCACTTTGTTATCAAATATGGCTAACCATCAATTAGTGAGTCTTTGATTTTAAATATTTTTATGCTTTTCAATGTTTTATATTGGGAAAATGAAATAATTTATATTATTTTATAATATTTTAATAATTTTTAATAAAACCATCATAACAAATCAAAGTATCTTAATTACTTTTTATCACATGATTAAATTACATTTATTTTGTTTTGTTTTGTTGTTTCTAAGTAGAAAAGATATTGGATGTTCTTTTTATAGTATTTGTTGTTGGTTTGTTCTTAACATTAGAGTTTATATTCTTGATTCCTTCATGTTTCCTTAATTATTTTATAATCTTATTCGTTCTTTATTTTTTTAGTATTTTTGTTATTTGTTTAATGAGACTCAATGGCATATTTTATTTTTGACTCTCTTTTATTTATTGATTATTTTCTTCTTTATAATATATATATAATTATATTTTAATTATTTATCTCCATTAATTTTTTTTATTATTAATGATTCTGTCTCGGTCATGATCCTTTTTATAATTTGACTCCTTCTTTATTGGGAATTTGACTTTGATTGTTTGAATTAAATTGATTTTAATAGATTAATTAAATATTATTTTTAAAAAAACTTAGCCATTTAATATAGCCTTTTTGCTTATTAATATCGTTTTTAATAATTATATCATAATTAATATTGTGTTTCAAAAACTAACAATTCAATATATCCCTTACTTAATACTATATGTTTTTAATATATCAATAAATTAATATGATAAAAACTAATTGTTTAATATAGGGGTTACTTAATAATATTTGTTTTTAATATATTAATAAATTAATATCATAATTTAAATATTATTTTTGAAATATAGGCATTACTTTAAATTATAGTCTCTACATTGCTCTCTATTTAAGAGTTTGCCATGGTCTGTCTCTTCAGTGATTTTTACATAAAGACTTTTCTTAAAACATTTTTCTTTTAAAATATATATATTCTACCCTCTTCTAGATTTGAACTTGTAATCTATTCAGGGGAATACACGTGCTCTTAACCATGAGGTCCACTCAAGTACAAATTATATATATTGTGGCAACTAGTAAACCTTGAAGTAATTAATAATAAAGTACAAATTGAAGTTCAAAAACTTGCTTCCTGTTACAATAATTCAACTCATAATGCTTCCCTATATAAGATATATTTCTAAATTCTTCCTGCATACTTATTCTTTATCTTAACAAAATGTAACTTATAAAATTTAAAATTGCCTTCTTTTTTTTGCTAAAGCAAGAGGCGGTCCTCCTATTACCTTAGGTAAAAAATGATTTACACAAGTTACAACAGACGCACAGAGGCGTAAACTCCCAAAGTACCCATAAAATCATTCAAAAGTCAAACAGAAACAATGCCTAGACTGCCTTGGAACCAAAAGCGGGCTAGTGGAACCAAAGTCCGTGCCTCAAAACTCACCGTTGATCTGTCTCCTTCCTATCCGGTGGTCAAAAAACAAACACGCGCATAAAAACCCTTAAGTTGCTCGATCAATGCTGATCGTTGATCTTTTCCGCTTGATCCAACAACTGGTGTCCATATCGCGTGGCTTAAAAGCCCGCTGAATACCACACGATGAAGGCAGTTTGCTTTTTTTATACTCCGCCACGTGTTGCTTCCTGAGTGGAATCGTTGGCTTTTCAGAAAAACCGTCTTTGGTTTGGATGGCGCCCGATAAATGTGGTAAACCTTTAGCAGTTTTACCCTTTCAGGCCCACCAACTTGCATGCCAAACGGTGGCCGTAGATCTTCCCTCTCTGGATTTGACGACCACAAGCCAAATCAGACCACATATTCGCTCGCAAATTACCCAACGATGAAGGTGGTAATCACTTTTCTCCCGCCACCACGCGTCGCTTGCTGAATGGCATCGATTGTCCTCCGAGAAAACCCCTCCCGGGTCAGAGGGCACCCGATGCAGGTGGTAAATCTCGAGCAATTTTTGATCCCCGTTTTGCTTTTCCTTTGACCTCCAACGCATTGTACAAGGAAGACATATCCGGAAGGGGGGCCTCCTGAATGGAATTCCTTATGCATGGCGTTGTAGCTCTGAGATGATCATCTTGGTAGCATATTCTTTCATCTCTTCTCCTATCATGATTTCTGCCATTGTTCCTACTTACAGAGGCACCCTTGGAGAACCAACAGTGCATATCCTCTAATAAACTTTTTGACGTGAACTTAATCTTTGTTGACATGAAGTAAAATTCTATCTCTTGATCTGTTCTAGTGCTGTTGTCTGTCGATGAGGGCCCGAGATGAGCATTCCTTTTTCAACTTGTCATCCATTACCTCCTCCCACTAGCAACAAAAGTCGATATGCTTGTTTCGAACCCCCTCATTGGCAAGCCAGTCTGCTACTTTGTTGGCTTCTTTGCGGACATGCACCAACCTAGGAGTTCTTAGCACTCTTAGGTGTGATTGGATTCTTTGGTAGACTTGCAGAAGCTGCCAGTGTCCTGAGATTTTCTCTGGTGCTGCTCCAACGTTTATCCTCTTCACTGAATTAATGACTAATTCCGAGTCAGCCTCAATGATGACATTATGTATGTTGTACTTGAGCAGTGTTTCCAAGCATAATTTTATAGCCATGAGCTTAGCCATATTGTTGGTTGCTCTACCTAGATAACTGTGGAAGATTACATGTATGTTTCCTTCCTCATCCCTCATGACCCCTCCATACCCTGCTTCTCCCGAATTTCCTTTTGAGGTGCCATCTATGTTAAATTTTACAAAACCTTGTGAAGGAGGTTGCCAGAAAGTCTTTTATGCTAAGGTATTCTTGTTGATCTGTATAGAACCACATGGGAGATTAACCTTAAGCTCTAACTTCTCCAGGATTCTGGCTTCTCTTTGTCTTATGGGTTTTCCAGTAGTGACACCTCCTAGTATATGAACAGTCTCTTTGAGTTGCTTAAGAATTAGCTTTAGGATGCTGTTCACCGGGCTCACCTTACCCTTCAAAATCCTGTTGTTGCGCTCCTTCCAAACATTCCAGATTAAGAACCCTGGGGTCAACACCGAGGCAGAGTTTAAAATCTCATTATTCGAAAATTTTTTCCTCCAGTTTTTCAGTGTAGCAATCATGTCATTTACATGTCTATCTGTCTGCTCAAAGTCATCTCCAACCCAGTTCCAAAGTGTTGTAGTGAATGAGCATCTATTCAGGATATGATTAGTGGTTTCTTCTTGATGTCCACACAGGTGACATCTTGAGGGGCCAACAAAGCCTCTTTTCCTTAGGTTATCCCATGTCAGAAACTTTCCCTGTTGAACCAACCACTTGAACAGTTTGAATTTCATCCAATGAGGATTATCCCAGAGTTCTTTCCACATCTTATCAGTGTTGAAAAATTAAGCCCTGTGTCTGTCCTTTTGGCCTCTTTAAGGGTGAAGAGACCTGCCCTGTTCTTTCCCCATCTTAATTGATCGTCCAAGGTTGAGCTTAAGATTTGTCTCTTTTCCAAAAGACCATTAAGGGCTATAGCTTGAGTATTCAACATGCCCATTTCCCTGTAATCAGGAAGTTTCCATATTCGCCATTTACCATTGTTCCTTGATTGATCCCAATAGTCACTTACCCTCCTTAATCCTTTGTTGATGGTATCTATGTGAATGTCTGCTAATTCTTCATTGCGGAAGTTGTCCTCTTGCTGCCAATTATCCTCCCAGAACCAGGCCAGATTTCCATTTCTGATCTCCCAGAAACTATGATTTTGGACTAGAGCCCTATTCTCCCACGCCCTATTCCAAATTGGTGAACCTTTCACTTTTCCTGTCATTCTTCTAAGGTTCTTCTCTTGCTAATCCCTAGCATATTTTTGCCTAGGGGGCTTGTATTTCTTTTAGCCATCTCCACCAGACTTTGGCTCCTAGAACTCTGCTAAGAATTCCTGGGTCATGAAGACCCAGGTGATCATGGGATTTAGGTTTGCATACCCTGTCCCATGCCACTAGGGCCCATTTCTTCTTTTCTTCACCTTTCCCCCAAAGAAAGTCTCTCTGAATGTTTCTTATTTTAACAATTACACCAACTGGTGCCAGAATGGCTGATAGCATATAGATAGGGATTGATTGGAGGATATCCTTAGTTAGAATCAGCTTCCCTGCTAGATTTAGGGCTCTATTTGTCCATTTGCTGATCTTATCTCTTAGCTTATTTAGAACAGGCTCTCAGATTTCCTTATGTAACAATTTGTCAGTGAGGGGAACTCCTAGGTACTTCAAAGGCAATGGCTCTTTTTGAAAGCCCAAAATTCTGGAAAGATTTCTTTGAATCGAAATGTCTGTATTGAAAAATAAAATATTTGATTTAGTAAGAATTACCTCTGTGCCTGCAGCCATAGCAAACTCACTCAGAATCTACTTAAATGCTTTGGCTTCCTTGACAATGGGTGTGCCTTGAAGCATAGTATCATCTACAAATTGTTGATGAGTCATTGTGTCCACACCTTGCGTGAGTCTCAGACCCTGAATTCTCCCTTCCTCCTTAGTAGCATTGATTGCCCTCCCTAACCCTTCCATCATTAGAATAAAAAGGAAAGGAGAAAGAGGATCACCTTGCTTGAGACCTCTAGTAGGCTTGAAGGTTTTGGAGGGAGAGCCGTTGAGAAGAATTGAACAGCTGGCAATGGTAACTAGCGCCTTGACCCACTTAATCCAATTGTAATCAAAGCCATAGGCTTTTAGAACTGCTCTTATGTACGACCAACTAAGTTTATCATAGGCCTTTGCTATGTCCAGTTGAATTACCATACCTGCCTGTTTATTGGTAATGAGTGAATGAACCACTTCATGTGCTTGAATTATGTTATTAAGAATTTGTCTTCATTCCACATATCCCGTTTGCTCCTCTGACATTAGGGAAGGGAGGAGAGGTTTGAGATGGTTGGAAATTACTTTGGATATTATTTTGTACACCACATTGCATAATGCTATAGGTCTGAATTTGTCTGGAGAGTTGGCCTTTTCCTGTTTGGGGATTAAGGCTATGAAAGATTCATTGAGCGCCTTCAAGACTGTTTTAAATCTTCGCGAGTCTTCCACTACCTCCAGAATATCCTGTTTTACTATCCTCCAACAAGTTTTGAAAAAGTCCACATTGAAGCCATCCGGGCCTGGTGCTTTCCCATTGTGCATCTCTCTAATGACTTCCTCAATCCCTTCCTCTGTTACTGGTCTGTTGAGATTGTAATTGTCTTCTCTAGATACCAATTCAGGTATGTACTGAGTAAATCTTTTCGTAAACTGATATCTATCTACTGTAGTTTCCTCAGCGTTTCTCTGAAAATGCTGGACTAGAACCTCTTCCATCTCTTCATGAGTGTTTCTTTCTATTCCCTGTTGATATGTAAGTTTCACAGTCTGTTATTGTTTCTGTGAGCTATGGTAGATCTATCAAAGAATTTGGTATTTCCCTCCCCTTCCTTAATCCATTGAACTCTTGATTTCTATCTCCAGAATATTTCCTCTTATAAACATCTGTTTTCTCATTCATGCTGCAGTGACTCTGCCATCTCTTTTTTTTCATCTGTATAGCCTTCTGTGATGAGAATTTGGTTTATTTCCTTTAGTTTCTTTTCCACTTCTCCTTTAGATTTGAAGATATTTCCAAATTCCTTTCTATTCCACTCTTTGAGTCTGTTTTTAATGTGTTTGAACTTGCAATGTAGAAGGAACATCTTTGTACCTTGAAAGTGTAGCTCTTCCTTTCACCATTTTTCAATGTTTGTGAGGAAATTTGAATGTGTAAGCCAAGCATTCTCAAACCTGCAGGGGTTGTTCCTCGGTTTACCACATAGAGAAGCCTTCAATTGAATGGGCCAGTGATCTGAACCTCCAAAAGGTAGGATGAGTGCAGTCAAGCTACTTCCCATGAGAAGAAGTTCCTATGAGATAATGAATGTGTTGGGCCCCTATAATACTAGTGATTACCCCATTACTATTGTAGTTGTACCCCCTTATTAATATTGTTGTGCCCCTATTGTCCCCATATTGTTATTACTGTGCCCCATAGAATCCCTCTATTGTTATTTTATGGCTTTATATTATTATTGTTAGGTCGGATGGGTTATATTGTGACTCCTTAGACTCCTATATATAGAAAGGAGGTTTTGTCATTTGAATCATCCAAGAATTGTTCATTTATGTAATGTAAAGGAGCTTTCCCCCTCGAAGAGGCTGAATTCTAAGGCGTTGATCTATATTTTCTATTTTTTCTTGAGCTGGTTTCATAACATTTGGTATGAGAGCTTTGGTTCTAGGGTTTCGCTGCTCCAAACAGGTCTTCGTGGCATTTTCACTATAAATTTTTTTATGCGACGTTTCAGAAGCTAAAAAAAAACCCATTTGAGAAGAAATCGCGCTGAATATCGGATCCAAATTTCAGAGCTTTTTGCGGTATATTTGCGGAGATATGATCTGAGGAAGTTGGTCTTTTTGTAAACTCCTGAACTACATTCCAAACAGGTGACCTAGGGAAAATCATCATAACTTTCTCTCTGAGCATCGAATTGAAATTTTGTAAGAAGGTACAAAAAGAGGATGGACTATAGTTTATTGTATATATTTTTCAGAGTCAAAGGTCGAAACAGAGACATGTGGCATGTCGTACAAGTTCGCTCTACTGAATTAGTCTATAATCAGGTCACTGTGGGAGATTTGGCATAACTCTTCATTGGAGAATCCAATTGGGGTCAAACTGGGTGGCATTGGAAGAGGACATAGGGGCTACTGCAGTCCACTTTTCAAACTAGATGATCCAAATACAGAGATAATCAGAGGCAATATGAGCTCCTACAAAGAAAAAAGGTGTGTAGATTTTTTAAATTTTTGCTTAAGCTTGGTTTGAAAAATTATTTTGAAGGAATTCAAAGGGAATAGTAGAGGATTAGTATTGGTAACTGATGTCCCGAGGAAAGAAAATGCAAACAACTAGTAAGCAATCTGAAGGCTCTAGCATGACTCATGAAGAAGAGGAAGAAATGCTACATGATATATCAAAATTACAAGACCAAGTGCAACAAATTTCATGCTCACAAAAGCTAACAAAAGCTAAGATAAAGGGCATGGAAGCCAAGATTGATGATTTGAAGATAGATTTGAAGGCAGATTTGACAAATTTTCTACAAGAAATACTTACTAATGGTGAAAGGGGAGTAAAGGAAACTCATGATGCGAACAAAAGAAATGTTAATCATGATTCCATAGATGCTAATGTTGGATCGAAGACTCACCATATTCCAAAAATCGATACGAGGAAGTTTGATGGCAAGGATCCTGCCACATGGATATTACAGATGGAGCAATTCTTCGATCTCAATAATGTGCAAAACACACAAAAGGTACGTATGGCAACTTTATATTTGGAACCAAATCAGTTTGTATGGTATCAATGGCTTTGTTCTCGTAAACATTTTATCACTTGGGCAATTTTTACGGAAGAATTGGTAGCACATTATGAGGATACAAAAAGCAACACTTTTTTTAGCCAATTGATAAGTCTCAAACAAAAGGGTTCAATAATGGAGCACATTGAGGAGTTCAAAAATTGAACATAAGGGTAAAAGATATTCAAGAGGAGCATAGGATTGATGTGTTCATAGGGTCTTTAAAGGAATATCAACTGATGTTCGCCTTTGGACCTGATTCATTAGAGAGGCATCAGGTAGCCAGAAAAATGGAAGCAAATTATGGCAACCAGGAAGCATACCACTCACAACTATAAAGACGGAAGTGTTGTTGCCCCTAGTCCTCCACAACCTATAAGGTTGACACCACAACAATTGGAAGAAAAGAGCAAAAGGGCTTTGTTACAGTTGTGATAGCAATACACTAAAGGTCATAAGTGTGCTGAGAAGAAATTATTCTACATAGATTGTGAAGAGGAAGAAGAAAAGGAGCAAGAAATGTCAAAAGAAGAGGATATACTCCAGGAACAAAGCCTAGATGAAGAACAATGAATCTGACCATATCTTGTAATGCATTGGCGGGAATTACCACTCCTCAAACTATCAAGATAGAGGACAAATCAAGAAGAAAAAGGTAATAGTGTTGATTGATTCAGGAAGTACTCACAATTTTATTCATTGTAAGGTAGCAAAAGAATTGAATTGCTTCCTATATCCATCACCAGAGTGTCAAGTGATGATTGCAAATGGAGGAACAATAAATTGCTCTGGAAAGTGCCATTATATCAAGCTATCCATGGGAGAATATGTATTGACTAGCCCAATGCTTTCCATTCCAATGGGAGGTGCTGATGTTGTACTAGGAGTCCAATGGCTACAATCCTTGGGTACAATAGCTTTTAATTTTCAAGAACTTTTCACGAAATTTTTCGTGGAAGGAAAAGAAGTTGAATTAAGGGGTATTGCAGGGAAACAGGGAAAGATAATCAGCTCTAATGGTATGACAAAGCTTCTAATAAAGGAACAAAGGGGTGTAATTGCACAATTATGTTCGCTAGATATTTCCACATCGGAATCATCTATTTCTCCAGATCTCCAAAAAGTCCTGGATAATCATTCCAAGGTATTTGAGACTCCCAAAGGTCTCCCACCTATACGTGATCATGATCATGCTATTCATCTGATTCCAGGAAGTGTTCCTCCAAACATCAGGCCGTACAGATATCCTATGCCCAAAAGAGTGAAATTGAACGTATGGTTTGCAGAAATGCTAGAGGCTGGTATAATTCAACCTAGTCAAAGTTCTTTCTCTGCTCCAGTAGTATTGGTGCACAAGAAGGATGGATCATGGCGCATGTATCTGGATTATAGGGAGCTCAACAAGCTCACTATTAAAGATAAGTTTCCCATTCCTGTCATTGATGAATTACTGGATGAATTGCATGGATCAATTTACTTCACCAAGTTGGATCTTCGTTCACAATATCATCAAATCAGAATGAAGACTGAAGACATTCAAAAAACAACATTTAGAACTCATGAGGGTCATTATGAATTTTTGGTCATGCCTTTTGGCCTTACCAATGCACCTTCAACATTTCAAGGTTTGATGAATTCCATTTTCAAACCATTCCTTAGAAAATTTGTGTTAGTATTTTTTGATGATATACTAATCTATAGCAAGTCTTGGAAGGATCATGTTGAACATGTTGACAGGGTGCTACAACTATTGGGGGAGAAACAATTATATGCAAAAAGATCCAAATGTTTCTTTGGAGTACAAGAGGTGGAATATCTGGGTCATATTGTATCTCATGAAGGAGTTAAGGTAGACCCTAGCAAATTTAAAGCCATTAAGGAATGGAGAATACCCACATCCATAAAGCATCTGCGAGGATTTCTCGGGTTGACAGGGTATTATCGCAAGTTTGTTAAGAATTATGGGAGAATAG
>APFE030757389.1:18000-30613 GCA_000404065.3 Pinus taeda | reverse complement strand
CACCTCTTCCTCTTGTAGAATCTTGAGCAGGATGTTTTTCTTTATGAGCAAGGCACACAGTCTCTTCAGAAGACTCAGGGGTTTTCTTCTTTCCAAAAGCTTTTTCTCTTTCAGCAAACGTTTTTCACAAGAGAGTCAAAGGTCATATCTTTGAGATTTCCATTTGCTTGCAAAGACTCAAGATAATTGGAGTAAGTAGGATAAAGTGCCTTGAGAAAAGCAATAAGAGGGATATCCAGCTCAACTTTGTGGATTTGATATCATGCATTATAGACTTTGTTTTAGATGCAAGAGCAAGAGGATCATTATTTTGTAGTTCAAGAGTGAAGAGTTTAATCATGAGTTGGACGACTTCAAGTCCAGAATGTGAGTCATACAGTTCTTTTAGCTTTTGTAAAGCTTCAAAGGCAGTTGAATATGATGAAATATGGCGACTCACCTCTTTATTTACAGATGTTGCGATTAATGCATAAGATTTATTGTTCTTGTTTTCCCAAATGACGAGCTCTTTGTCTGAGGTAGGCTGTACTGGCTCACTATCTCTTTCTCCGACACACACTCCTTTCCACAACTCATTGAAGATGAGGGTATGTTGTATCCTCTGGGACCAATCAATATAGTTCTCCTTTCCATTGAGAACTATTCCTACCATAGAGATGATTGAATGCATTCTGTAAAAAAAAATACTTTTGCTGATAGAAAAAATACTTCTGCTGATATACAGTGAAATTGTACTCAAAAGGGAAAAACGATTTCAAATACTTTATGCACCATGTTTTCTTCAGATCCCTCCAATGTTTATAAAAACATCCTCATATAATATATCCAACATATAACTGGACCATTCTATAAACTCAGTTCATATAAATATGCTGGACCATTCAACGCATTCAATAAAGCAGTGTTAATATCAACTCCGATATAACAGGCCCCTTCAACGCATTCAACATATTCAATATGACATTTGAATATACCATGTCAGTTTCAAATACCATTGAACAACGTTACCATTCAATGGGAAAATGTTACCAAGCATACCATTATACATCGTTAACATACAACACAGTTCAATGGGACATCGTTATCAAGCATACCATTATACAGCGTTACCATTCAACGCAGTTCAATGCCATTCAATGGGACAGTGTTACCAAGCATACCATTATAAACCGTTACCAAGCACACCATTATACAGTGTTACCATACAACGTAGTTCAATGGGACAGCGTTACCAAGCATACCATTATATAGCATTAATACTCAAACGCATAGGCATAGGCATATACCATTCAACTCAGTATAATATATACCAAAACCATTCAACACCAGAACTTGGACGGACACATACCATTAAATAAATCAACATTATTATTCAAAAGCGGGTTTCTTTGCTATACCAAGTCATTGATGATGGCAGACAGCAATGCTTCCACATCATACGGCATACATCAATTGAGAAACCTGCAGCTGAATAAAGACAGCGTTACCAAACGCATTCTAACCTTATGGACAACGTTAATACGTATATACCATTCAAAGTTGAAGTAAGACAGGTATCTCTGCATGGCGCAGCAGATTCATTCCAATAACGTCATTCAACAACATTCAAATGATTTAAAAATTGCATTCAACTGGAGCTGATACAGCATTTTCGTGTTGCGCCCATGGCTCAGTATGCGATATGGTATAATACAAAGATATGGTGTTGGGCAGTGGATACCAGGTGGGCAAATCGTTCAAAATACAAAAAGAGCTCAAGCAGTGGCCAACTATAGAAAATAAATGGAGACAAATGCGACCAAGGTGAGAATAATCAAGAGAAGGAATTCATGCAGTGGAGGCGCAGGTGCAATAAAACCTTTTTTTTTAAATGTTTATGACAGTCAAAGAACTGAACAGTTAGACAAAGGGGTAGCTAATTTTGTGGAGAACCTTCTCAGCTATACGGAGAGCAGACAGGGAGTTACAAGGGACACAAAGGCTAAAAAGGATCTGGCTCTGATACCATGTCAGGCTAGGCAGTAACTCCACAAAGCAAACAACTGATTCGTATATTATTCCATAGGTAGGTCATTGTTATATACAATAGGGAGTGATTGTTCAGTTCATCTCTTGATGACTGTTCACATTCCTAATTTATTTATTTACATAAAATTCCCTTAATCATGAAGATTAGGTGTCATCAACTGTCTGTCATAGCTTAGCTTAAATCACTAAAATCAACTGCAATTTTGAGCCAAAATCCACCTCAGTTGTGCTCCCTAGCCCATCGCACTGTCTGTCACTGTCAACCAGTATGCATCGCACCTCCCGAGCCTGAAAAGTGTGATTCATCCCTGTTTCTATGAAGCCCAGCTGCAATGACTAACTGAGCCTATTTCCCTTCTTGAAATTTGGGTTTTTTGTCCTTGTTTTCAGCTCTGTTTAGTTGATTTGCTGCTTATGAACAGTGCCTCATTACTTAATCCTGCTTGCACTACATAGATCAGCCTCCATTGATTAGGATTAGAAAATGCTTTTATGTATTTGTCCATAATTTACAATCCTTTGTCGAAAAGTTGCTAAAATCGATCTGTCGTTTTGGTACAAAAGTGTCGTAATTGACATTTTGTGTCAAAAAGAGAAGTGTCGTCGAGTCTTCCTTCTCTGAATAGTCGATTGAACTCTTTGTCATGTATTTAATTTGATTTTATGTTATCCAAAGTGTCGAAATAATTTTCTATTCGAAACTGAAAAGTGTCGTTTAGTCTTCCTTTTTATTTTGAAAAAGAAATTGTCGAAATGTCGCTTTGAATGAAATATTTCATATCTTTGCTATACTTAGTTCTCTTTTTTGGCATTTATCACATTAAGGGGAACAAAAAAAAACAAATAAATGAATTTGCATTTGCATTTAGATTGTGAGCGAAAAATTATTTAGGAAAGTGCATTTAGTGTGTTCTCTTTGCTCTTTGTTTGAAAGAATCGTAATTTTCTCTCCCTAGTAGCTAGGATTTTCATTGATCAAAATAAACAACGATCGCTTATCATTGTAGATTGCATTTTTAGGAATTTCAAATCAACATCACATGGTGAACCATTGAAAGGAAAACTTTTAAACAAGATCAACTCTAAAGTAAATCTCAATGAAACTAACAATGCTTTGGAACCTAATGCAACACATCTAGAGGTCTAGGCTAGGGATGTGTTCTGGCGTCGTAAAATCTAGTAACTATCGTTTTCATCGAAGGTTGGGTTATTCCTCCTCTTTGATATGACAAGTCCTAGCATGGACTTGTGCTCCCTGTATCATCGAGTATATATTGGGAGACCACAATAGGCTTACATCCTTTATCCATAGGAAGCCATGTATGTCGCCCTATCAATCGCAATGCACTAAACACAACATTCGGGAAGATTGACTACCATACATAAGTCCTTGGTAATTTCTCTTTAATGTATCACCAAGGTGTATATTGTAGTTTTGCGATTGGTTTGGTAATACCTCTGTCTAGATTTCCAAAGTAGTCACTTTCGTTCCTTTTCTAATCTTTAAAAGGAAAGGTCCATCTAAGCACTTGTCACTTCAGGCTCATTAAAAATTGAAGGGGACTAGAGTCATCTTTAGATTTTTCTCGACTCTTAAAAATTGAGAAAGCAAAGTTGTGTCAAAGCATCATTAAAATTTATTTAATTCAGAATAACATCCATGTTCCTTCATTGATCTTAGGTTGAGATATATGGAGACAAATTCGAGATCCACCAATCAAGGAATCCCTTTTGAAGGCAATCCTAGTCCTTTTTCTTCTTGGGGAAATATTGGTGCTCCGTATATGGCCACATTGTCCCTTCCAGGAATCACAATTGGTCTACCAGTATGGCTATTCTCAACCTCTGTCGTTCAAAATACCTTGATTCCTCCACAATCAAATCAGCATCCAGTTGATACTGAAGTTGACCCTTCGCCTTCTTCTTCGTTTGTTTCTCCCTCCCCTTCTTCCTCTTCGCTTGGCGAAAGCAGTGATACTAGTAACCAGGTGGCTTAGAAGAAGAAGAAAGAAAAGGAGAAGAAGAAGAAGCCAATTTAGCAAGGGGGAAACCATGAATCATCTGTTGAAAATCCGTACACTAAACTTTCCAAACCCAGATCTCCATGCATAATTTGTAGAGGAGACCATTTTCATCAAGAAGGTCCGTGCATTCCTCGGATCTTGAGAGAATGGTCCCCTCGTTCACACCAATAGGTGTCATCAACCTCTGGTGATCATGTTGACAGCACACCATCAACTAGTAATAAACATGGACAGAAAGGAAAGGTCAAAATTCCATGTAGGTTATGTGAAGGGTACCATACCATTCCCCGTTGTCCTTTTTTGGATGAAGCCAAAAGAGTCTTGCATAGCCATCCTACTTCACCACAACGACTTCCATCTGGATATAGGAAACTATCCCCAAGTCCTTTACTAGTTGAAAATCCAACTGACATGACTCAATTGTCGGTTGAAGCACCTATTGCTGAAAGTGAATCTTCCGAGTCCATACCGGACCAAAGTCATTAAGTCAATATGGCAGTCGACCCAGTTTTACCTTCAAAAGATCATACCATTCCCGAAGAGAGTGAGAACGATACCGTTCAAATTCTTTTTATCACTTCAGAGTCCAATGAACTTGGGGGCAATCCGCCCGTTCCTTCACAACAGGAACAAAATCCCCCAATTCCTGTTACTCAAGGGATTAATTCAACCATTTATTCGGTACCCCCTCCAAGTAGTCTAGTCACTTCCTTTGATTGGAATCGACTAGTAAGATCCTGCCTTCCTTCTAATGTACCATTCCAGATCATAGTAGAAGTTTAAAAAATGATCATGTCTGGAACTATCATAGATGAAGGGGCATCAGTGAGTATCCTTTCCTCAACTGCTTGGAAGGCGCTTGGTTTGCCATCACTTATGCCTATCACACAAAATTTGTCAGGCTTTAACAAAGGGACTAGTCAACCGTTAGGGATCCTTCCTAAGTTACCGATTACTTTGGGAAGGAAAATCATTCAGTTGAACGTGATGGTAGTCCAAGCACCGTTAGATTACAATCTACTCCTTAGACGTGACTATTTTTATAACATGGAAGTTATTATTTCAACACTCTTTCGAGTGATGTGTTTCTCGCATGAAGGCAAAATTGTCACTGTTGACCAGCTTTCATTCCTCCGTTCAAGCATAGCTTCAAGTCGACAATCATCCCTAAATGGTCCTTTTGCATCGAGAGTGTCTCTTCAACCTTCATTCCATCCACCTGATTGCTAGGAGTAGTCTGGTGAATGTAACAAAGCTTAGGGGGCATGCACCCTTGTCTATTTGGCGGACGAACCCAGCTAAAAAGATAGGTTTCCCTATAAGTTAAGTGATTGATCTGACACACCATTCACCTTTGTCTATTTGGTGGATAAAGCCACGGAAATGTTTTGTCTAACTGTTGATAAAAACCATCCTGCTTAACCACAGTGATTTCCATATGGTTACCGGAGACTCTCTTTTTCATCATGCTGGGGGCATGCAAACCTTTTTCGATTTCATTTTCAAGCTTTTTTAGTTTTTTAGCTTTTTAGCTTTTTAGTTTTTTAGATTTTTAACTTCTTAGGTTAGGTGATTGGTCTGACCCACCATTCACCTTCGTTTGCACTGCGGACGAAGAAAAGGAAGTGTTTTGTCTGTTTCACGGATGAAACCATCCTACCTAACCTCAATAGTTCCTTAGTTTTTTTAGTTTTTCTAGCTTTTTAGTTTTGTCTTTTCTAGTTTTTTAGTTTTGTCATTTCTAGCTTGCATAAAAACAAAAACTAAAAACTGAGCATAGTTATCACATGGTTCAAGCTCATTAAAAAATAAACCTACCTCTAAGCATATGTTGTCGCATGGTTCAAGCTCATTAAAAAATAAACCTACCACTGAGCATATGTTATCACATGGTTCAAGCTCGTTAAAAAATAAACCTACCACTAAGCATAGTTCCCTACAGTTCAAGATCGTTAAAAAAAATGAACCCACCTTCGGTAAATAACCTTTGTGATTGTCATGTTGTTAGCCTTTTGAGCCTTGGTTGTGTTCCTGCCATCGCCTCCATTCTTTTGGTCAATCATACGCTTCCACTTGATTGTTTACCCTTTTGGGGAACACCTGCGATGAGTGGTCCTGTTAGCCAACCTCTTCACATCACCATGTTTTGAGAAGTTCCAAGCTTACCCAGAACCAGTTGCTACCCTAAACACCACTCGTTCCTAAAAAAAGAGTCTCCTTTAAACTCTTTTCAGACTTGTTAAATATGAAAAGATTGTCAAGATGTTGGCCTTTCCAGCTCGCTAAAGTGATTGGAAGTGCGATCCCTCCTGTATTTTTTAATCTTTTTAAGACCTGAGGGATTATCTTACAAAAATGTTCAAGCGCTTGTCTTTTCGGCTCGCTAAAGTGATCGAAAAGTCATCCCTTTTGTTATTTTATCCTTTTTCAGACTTAAGGGATTATGCTGCGAAAAAGAACTACTGGAGTTTCCTTTTCGTCCCTTTTCAACTCTCTAAACATGAAAAGGACCAAGTTGTCTTTGTCATTAAACTTGTTAAAACAATAGTGACAAACTTGTGCACCTCGACAAGAACGAGTTTCACTGTCGCTAGACTCGCTAAAACATAGCGATAGGTTTGCCCAAAGGGCAAATTATAGAACAAGCATATGTTATCCTCTTCAAGCTTGACAAAAGTAAAGAGGTAGTGGTCAGATATGACTAGGGAAAAAGGGAAGAAAACTTGAAGAATTTATGGTAGCAGGTCGCTCTTGAACATGACACTTTCACTCCATCACCATGATTGAGTTGGGTTGGGCTATTCCGTTCACCAATCATTTCACCATTAGTATTGCGTACCATCCATCTGTTGGGGTTAACGCTACTAATCCAACTCAGTGTCGCCGATATGTTCAAGAGAAGTCATTCAATTGAGAAACCACCATCCAGTTAATGTCTCATCCACTAAAATACCTTCACCCTCCATTTTTCATGACCGCCATTCCTGAACCTTGTGTCGTCAGATCGTTTTCACCTCCAGAAAATCATTTGCTTCATTTCGTGTTGTAGATGTGGGATACATTAAGGCCCTCCTACAACGGGTCACTTCTTGTCGACATCAGCTCATTATCCAAGAAGTTGACTTAGAAACAACCCTTTCAGTACTTTGAAGCTTGCATGCCTCAATGGCAAGTTTCTCACTTCCAGCGACAGGTTGATATCAATGGCCTTTGATCGAAAGATTTTGTGTGGTGTTCAACATCAGATAATATATTCACACCACGTGACTTGTACTGTAGTACCTTGAGGGTCATTATCATTATCAGTGATTCCTCTCGCATCTGTTAATAGCTCACATTATTGGCTGGTAGTCAGGTGATGTCTTTCCATGTTCGACTTCAGAGCATCTCTTCACATGGATCGACTTGTACTCGGGCGAAGATTGAACGAGATTGAAGACACCAGATCTAGTTTCATCCATCCGGGCTACGATATATTCAAAGATATAAAGACATCAAATGTACACAGAAGCTACACAGATGGTCATCCAAGCCAAGGATGATGACCCTACATATGAAGAATCACCAGTCTGCAATTGCAAACGATTATCTATTCTATGTACATGAAATGAATTTATAAAGTTGAGCATGGGAATGCCCGCCTCAACTAGATCATGAAAATTATATTATGATGATGATGTATTTATTGTATCTTATACAGGTCACCTTCTAGTTTCGAAAACCTCGGATCCTCATGATAAAGAATTTCACTCGACATCAGAGATTTACAACTTCATACTTTAGGGGGAAACTGTTATAGACATATTTGGGCACTGCAACCCCAATCTTATATGTCGATAAACTAGTGCTCTTTAACCCATAAAATTGTTGTTTCATACCTTAAGGGATCATGGTCTACTGACTACATCATTCCCCAAAAGTTCCACCTGGAAAACCATCCAGAATTGGCTAAAACTAGACCATATTGACTGCTCCACTATCAAAGTGCAATGCATACTAACTCCTAGACTAGCCAGGTGTGATGCATACTGATGAGGCCTTCTGTAGGGTGTGATGAGTGAGGATGGACAAATGTATGAGATAGTTTGCTAAGTGGATGCTCATGGAATCTTCTATAAACTTCTCCTATGACACTTGCCTCTCTGAATTCGCCCAGGGATGAGTAAGAGATCCAAGAAATCTCCAAGTGGAACCAAAAACAAGAAGTGGAATGACACTAATCAAAAACCCAGAGATGACTCACAACCTTGCACACATCTATAAATGGATCCCTCATCTGAGAGATCTAGAGGCTGGAATTTTGTAATTTGCAAGGAAGTGCTGACAGTTTGTGGTTGAGAAAGAGCATTGTATTGTTGGTGTGATCTTGCTTTTCGTGAGGTGAAGAGGGCTTTGATGCTAGGAGGATGATGTTGGATCAGATAACTAGATTGTAATTCTCCCTTCTATTTAATAAAGTTCTTTGAGTTTTCTTCCATATGACTGTGCAATTATGAATGTTATTATTTGTGAATTCCATTATATGTTCGTTGTATTTCTAATTCTACAATGTTTATGATATAATAGATCAAGATGCTTTGACGGTGTTTTGTTACTGTGTTTCTACAAATATTCTCTAAGCGGGATAAGTAGGAGAGGAGTTGCAAGCTCTATCAAGGGGGAGAGAGATCAAGCAAGGAGTTAAGCGGAAGATCCAGGTTGGTTCCTTTTCCTCTCTCTTATCTATCATACATAGAAGAAATCCCAAATTGCTTTGATTGTTTTTTTCTAGGATAACTACCAATCCTAGAGGGCTAGTCGATCGAAAAGACACTAGTTTTCCCGAAAACAATGTGTTTTATGACAACAACTATATATGGATTTAATTGAATGATCAATGTATCTATGACCTAATGGATGGAATGGAAGTTGAAGTGTTGATCCATCAATGGTTCTTAGCTATTCTCAGCTAAGTATGAGACCCTTATGCTCAAAACTCTTATTTACACTTGTAGTTTACATGTTTATGATATGTTTGACAAAATTCCTGTCATGGCTAGTAGGGGTGCAGTCAAGGCATTAGGGGACTTTTGAGGTCTAAAATGGGCCTCCTAAGGAAATTATAAAATAATAGAGGAAGTAATAAAATAAGATTTTATTACATCATCAAATTGTAGACGGAAAAAAGAAAAAAATATTTATTCAACTCATATTTTCAACTTATTTCTTTGTGGGTTTACTCAAATTTCAAGAAGAAACACTCATTGGATGCACAATTTGATTCCTCATCCAAGGATTACCCATGTTTCATAATTTTGATGGATCCTGCTACAAACAAAATGAGAAATACATGAAAAGTGTTATTGCAATCATGTTTTTTCATGTATTTCTCATTTTTCATGTAGCAGGGGCCATCGAAAGAATGCAACATGGGTACTCCTTGGATGAAGAATTAAATTTTGCATCCACTGAGTACTCCCGCTCGGAATTGGAGTAATACCGTAGGGAGATAATTTGAAAATATGAGTTGAAAAAGTAGTTTTATTATTTTATTATTTTTTAATCTGTTTACTTTTTTACTTTAAAGAACACCTAAATCATCCCCCATGGTTCACATGATCATCTTAAATCCTATTGGTTCTTATCAATTTTATTTTGGATGTACATTTTCCTTAGAGGCCCATTTTAGACCTCAAAAATCCCCTATTGGTTTCATTTAAGCATTTACTTTAGTACTATCGTTTCCATGTTATTTTACTGTTCTGAAAGTGTCATGAAATTCTGAGCAGTGACATGGGCTCTCGACCTGAAAAAGTGGCTCAAATGGTTGGGTCACTAGCATAGCACTAGAAAATTTAGTCTCTGGTCATTGACAGGAAAGCCTGTTAGAGTGACTTTGGGTTTCTGGACATTGTCATTCCTATAGAATTAGAGTGACCAAGGCTTATGTTCTCCAAAATTTCAGTGGGACCCAAGGGCAAGCTATATAAAGTATTGGATTGGTTCCTGAGGGTCTTGTAGCTGACACTGAATGTCTGTATGGTGTGTTTCCATCAGTTCCACTTCCTTAATGTGACTTAAGCAGTCAAATCATATCATAGTGGCCTCTCATCATATGTTTACCCCGACTAACTGGTTTCTTGGGTAGATGTGGAGGAGGGTGTTACAATGGCACAATGATATATGAGACATCTTGAAAGAAAGGTGAACATCCCAAACGAGTGAACATAGTTTCTCATTGATATAATTACAACAAGAACTACCATGAAAGGTATACTAAACCTAATTATTCCAAGGTATTCTTTAACTATAAGAAGAATGGAAATGAGATACATGGTTCATAGTATAATTAATAATGAATGTTTTGTAGTTTACATAACCAGTTTTTTGCCAAATATTGGAAGAGAATGTCCTTGCACAAGAAGGTTATGCATACCAAGAAGGAGCAAAAAAGACATAAAGACCAATCTCCAAGACTAAATGTGGAGAGTGGAAAGAAATTCATGTTGACAAAGAATGACTACACTCATTACAATAAGAGTGGACATCGGTTTGAGAAATGCTAGAAACTTTATCCAAGGAAGGACAAGAAAGTTGCGCATGCACTAACAAAGAAAGACGTAGTAAATGAAAGAGTTAGCAAAATTCCAGTAATCTATGAGGAGCAAACCAAGAAGGAGAATCCATTAGCTAGGTTTGGTAAGAAATGGGTAACACATCCTCAAAGTTGTTTTCTTCCATTGTTGTAAACCCCACATGTTGTGTATAGGACCCCTCGAAGGGAAAATTGTACAAGTGATGATGTGTTATAACATCAATTATGTGAACATAGTGTTTTTATGATTTTGTGAGTGTAAAAATGAAAGAGGGAATTCAAATGATATATGTATGCTTTTGGTGGGACAAAATTTTCTTTTGTGGGGATGTTTGATCCATGACGATCTTTAAAATGAAGCAAAATTGATGGTCTTGAATTCTCATTTAAATGTACTCATGCCAAATTGCTGATATAGAGCTTTCTAATGCCACTTGAATAGATTGAAATAGAAGTCATATGAACAAGTTTTGGATTGTTGGAGTATTGGCCAAATAAGCAAAAAAATATGAAGGCAAGACACATGGAATCACCAAGAGTTAACATGTGGAAATATAGACATAACACATGGAAGCACAGATGGCGATAGCTAACATTATGGTCATGAAAAATGGTAGTGCGATGATGAGATGGTATGTTGACTAGACTGTATGTATGTTCACGTGGCATGTTGATTGGATTGTACAAATTATGACATGGTATGATAGGTGGACCAATAAGAGTATGAAACATTTCAAGGCATGATGACATGGCCAATAAGTTACAATAACAAAAAGTGACATGTGACATTATTGACATGGCACTAATGTGGTGGTGATTTGGTAGTAGTTTTTTGATAACATTTATGGAAACATGGAAAAGGTAATTAGGCTCGTTACATGGACTGATCATGAGATACCACATGGTAGTCCAGAAATCATTATGGTGGTGGAATCATGTTGTTGGAAAAACATATGTCGGGTGGATTGAAACCCCAATCTCTTCGCAACAAATCAAGGGTCTAAATGTAGTGCCAATGGTTTAATTCATATGGTATATTTAATATCTATTATTTAATGTTTTAATATATCCAGTGTTAAAATTGGAATATGCAAGAGTTGACCCATAACCTCCACCCAAGAATAAAATAGCTATAACCAACTCACTAGCAACTTTACATTGTATGGTGGGTTGGGTAGTATATTTTTAAATTGTACATATTCCATAGTCTGGAAATCATCATGGTTCACAGGTTTGACCCTAAACAAAGTAACTTATCAAACAAGAACTATAACCTCAAAATGAGAAATGTAGCAAAAAAAACCCTAAAAAATCATGAAATAACAACTTGAAAACGAAAAGTGTGTATGTTGGAACAACTTTGTTTGTTTCTTCCATGACAAATTTTGTACATTTTTTAAAAATGCTAGTGAAAACTATTTTTTTGTGTAAAAAACACCGTGAAAATGAAAAGTGTTGATACTAGAATACTATCATTTTTTTCTTTCTGGGAAAATTTTCAATAATTTTTAGCAATGATACTGAAGATAAAATATCATGACACCAAAAAACCTTAAAATTTTGACAAATTTTCAACCATATATAAGTAAGACCAAATATCATAACTATAAAAAACTTTTAATTTTCAACATATTTCAACCATGGCATTATGGAAAAATTATATGACTATTTTTTTAATAAAAATGAACACCTAAATGAAAGAGTCATTATACTAAGAGTATTTTTTTTAAATGCTAAATGTATAGCTATTTTAAAATCTTAGTTTAAGACTACTTGACACATTACAAGAGAAATTTTAAAATCAACCATCAAATTAACAGGCAATATAGGCGAAATTGTCCCATTGCATGGAAAACTTAAAAATCCACCATGAAATTGACACATTGAGGGAGAGGACTTGATCCATTCTAGCAAAAATCTTAAAATCAACTATCAAATTGACACATAATAAAGTCAGGTTGCTAGTCAAAGATCGACACGGACCATT
>APFE030757389.1:1783-17056 GCA_000404065.3 Pinus taeda | reverse complement strand
AATGTTTTCTTAAGATATATTTTTTTCAATGGTATTTTTTTAATTTAATTTAGTTTTGTTATTTTTACTTAAAATCAGATGTTTTTTTGCTACCTCTAAAATGTGAGAACTCAATACAGTTCTCGTTTGATAGGTTACTTTGTTCCTAAGACAAAGCGTATAATAACATAACACGTTAACCATTATGAAATAGAAGGCTCAAAGCTTATAGCTTGTGCATAATATATGTTTTTATGCACGGACTAAATATGAGATCCCAAATAATGGGAAGGTGAAGGATGGAACTTGAGACTATCAATTATAAACTCTATGTGTTACAAATGTGCCTAAACATTGTTTGTTGACAAATTGTGCAAGCTAGGTTAGTCTTTTTCTTAAGACACTATAGGTGTAGAATGGAAAACTAAGGTAGTTGAAAACACCTTTCAAGCACATTGAGACTGGTGAGAGTAGTATGTAAATGTTATAACCTTCCTAGAGCTAGTTAAGAGATTGTTTTAGAGATTGGAGATCCATATGAGATGTAAGAAATAACTTAAGTTGTATTTCACATCTTATTAGTGGAGCAATTGTGTAGTTGAAGCATACCTAAAGATGTACCAAATTCGGTGAATTCCATCATTAGGTTGTGTCTTGTCATCTCTTCTTTTTGTTCATTTATTCAATTCTATCTTTCAAATGCTCATTAAGTCTTATATTTTAAGCTAAGTCAATTCACACTAATCATTCTTCCCAAATCAATGAGAAATTTCAAATCAACATTACAATTGATGTTCTTAATGATGATATGGAATCTAAAGCGTTTGCATCAAGCATAACTCAAATAATAACTCCTTCCACTCTTGGGATAACACCACAAGTTCTATCCAAAACTACACCTCCATCTATAGCAAGGAGATGTTCAAGGTTGTAGTCGACACTAAGGGTATAATAGACATCACACGAAACTCCAACTACTCCTTCAGCTAGAATAATTGGAGAAAGTCCATAAATCTCAATGGGAAACATTGCTTCTTTGGACCCAACTTTGTGAAACATATTACTTCACAAAAGAATAAGTTTAAGTGAGTTGTATAATGTTCACACAACTAATTCATTCTTAATATTTTCTTTATTTTCTCAAGTTGATGATCCATTGTCATTTAAAGAAGTTGTAAAAATGAAACATGGGCTAAAGCCATGGAAAAATTGAGGATAATGAAAAGAATTGCGCATGGGAGTTAGTGGATTTGGCTGAAGGTAAAAATATAATTAGTGTGACACTGATTTATAAAACAAAACATAGTATTGGTGGAAAAGTGTAGAAGCATAAGGAAAGGTTTGTGGCTAGAGTTTCCACACAACAACTAGGAGAAGGTTACAATGAAACTTTTTCTCCTGTTGAATGATAAGTCGATACAATAAGGAGAGTGTTGACCATTGTAGCACAAAAAATATATTCTATTTATGAAATAGATGTAAAGACTACATTTTTTTAAATGGTTACCCAACGGAGGAAGTTTATGTGGAACAACCTTTTGAAATTCTGGGTCATGAAAAAAGGTTTGCATGTTGAAGAATGCATTGTGCAAACTTAAACAAGCTCCTAGATATTGATACTTGATACATCTAGAATGACTCTTATTTAATTCAGAATGGATTTCAAAGAAGAAACAATGGCCCTATCCTGCATATCAAAATAAAAAAGTAAGGAAAAATTTTATTTGTGAGTTTATATGTGGATGATTCAATATTTACTTGTAATTTTCCTATTAATTCCTTCAAGGAAGCAAGAATTTGCAATGACAAATTTGAGGTTTGTGAAATATTTTTGGGCATTGAATTCCATTAATATAATGCTGGAATTTTCATCTCACAATCTAAATATGGTCATAATGTCTTAAAAATATTTAATATGTTGAATGGTAAGATAGACCCAACACCAATTATGACAAATTTGAAGTTGAGCAAAGAAGATGATGGATCAAGTTTTGATCCTACATTGTTTAAAAGGTTAGTTGGGAGTTTGATGTATTTAATTGTCATAATGCCTAGCATACAACATTTTGTATGGTGTGATTCCAATTTCAAGATTTCTGGAGTCTTCAAAAGACTTTCATTAGCAAGTTGGTAAAAGAATTATGAGATTTGTCAGTGGCATAAATTGTGCCAGATGAATTGATGATAAAAAAACACATTAAGTTACACATTCTATTTTGCTACACGTGTTGTTTTGTGGGCTTAAAGAAAACCAATTATGACACTTTCTTCCTTTGAAGCTTAATATGTGGTAGTAACTAGTGTAACTTGTTAAGTTATTTGGATGCGAATGATGTTGAAAAGCTTAATCCATGATCAAAATGAAGCCATTTCAATATTTTCTGACAATAGCGTAGCCATTGCATTGTCCAAAAATCATATTTTTATGAATCAATTAAGCATATTAATAGCATATATCATTTTATTAGAGAGTTGGTTAACAATATAGATATTTTCCCATATATTTGCAAGTTTGAGGATTAGTTTGCTAACATATTTACAAAGACGTTGGAAAAGGGCACATTCCAGTATTTATAGATTTTTTGAGAAGGTTTGAGGATGAAAATTTATACTTGTGATTCCTAGTAGTTCATAATTAGGGGGTATTTAGGAAAGCTTTTATTATTCACAATTGGGAAATTTTGTGTTTCTCATGTAATGATTAACCAAATATCGCATAGGTAGTTTTGTCCTTTATGGTAGTTTCTAACCACTTGTTTAAGTGACTCTAATCACCACTTTTTTTTTCCATGTTTTACAAGTTAAGTGCTTTCTAATAGTTATAAATATACATGCCATTGTAATTTGTTCCAATTGCTTTGTTTTTATTGTGCAAGTTAAATCATCTTTTTCTCTGTCTACTACTCACTTAAATATTTCACTAGAAATTACCAACTAACTGATAGAGTAACTAAGGAGTAATTATTTCAAATAGTCCTCCATAATTACAAATACACTACTCTATTATCTCCTCACTAAGATATTTCACTAGAAATTACCAACTAACTTGGAGAGTAATTACTAGGAAAAATATTTCTAACAGTCCCCCATAATTTGAAATGCACTATGCTTCCTACAATACTTTGAGGTAAATTTAAAAGTTGGTTTTATTTTTACATGTTGGTGCAGGTTGTCCTTTTATATATATGTTTGTGTTTTCTTCTTTTTGGTCTAAACATTTTCTCTCACATATTTTTCCTTTTTTCTTCACTTTCAGTTTTACTCTCAATCATATTCATTTACTTATTTTTCTGCATTTGTTTGCTCCTCCGCTAGAGCTGACTCAATTTTTTATATCATTTGTAAGAGTGAAAGCAACAACTTTGTTTTCTTTTATCTCCTCTTTCATTATTGCAATAGCTTCAACAACTTTGTTGGTTTCCTTTGCGTTAGTGATAAAAGATTTTCCTTAACTATTTTCATCTTGATCATATATAGGCTTTACAAACTACTCTCTAAGAAAAATAATCCAACCTCATAATCAAATTCAACTTTAACTACTATATTATCACATATTATTATCGTAGCAAAAAAATATTCAATTTCTTTTGCAACTTCAATTTCTTCATCGTACTATTTCCTTGCATCTTGTACAACACTAACTTTTTCTTCTATAGTTTTTTCAACAAATTTCTCTATTGTTTTCCAAACAATTGCACTCTCAATATCCTATATATCTTCTTCGACTTTAGGAAGGCTTTGAACATTAATGTTAAAATCTAAAACCTTGTATTTATTCTATCAACATAGTAGCTTCATCAACCACCATACTCTAATTGGTGTTTCTCTTCCTTTCATTATATATAGTTTACAAAATATTCCAAACTTTTCTATACCTAGTTGTTGTTACAATCTTGGAAACAAGATTATAATACAAACACTCTTGAATGACCTTTCATTATATATAGCTTACAAAATATTTCAAGCTTTTCTATACCCTCGGTGTTGTTGCGATTTTGGAAACACTATTATAATACAAACAGTAGTAGCTTCATCAACCGCCATACTCTAATTGGTGTTTCTCTTCCTTTCATTATATATAGTTTACAAAATATTCCAAACTTTTCTATTCCTAGTTGTTGTTGCGATCTTGGAAACAAGATTATAAAACAAACACTCTTGAATGACCTTTCATTATATATAGTTTACAAAATATCTCAAGCTTTTCTATACCCTCGGTGTTGTTGCGATCTTGGAAACACTATTATAATAAAAACACTCTTGAATCAAGATCAATGTTATTGCATCATCCTTCTTCTTTTCTCTAAACTAATTCTAATTCTTTTTATTATGAGTCATGGCGAGTATTGTGTTTTCTCTAAACTAATCCTTCTCATTTTAGGGCGAGTATTGTATTGTATTTGAGGATTATTTACAATATCTTATAAATCTTTCCCACTTAATGTATTGGTCATCTTTATGATTCAAAAAGCATAATTTTTACAATAAAAGATGATGGAAAAAGCATAATTTTTACAATAAAAGATGATGGAAGATAAGCATTGCTAATCCATATATAATAATTAACAATAACTTTAAAAATATGAAAAACAAATTTCCTCTAATTAACCACTTATGTATAATGGAATCAAATTAATTCAAACCAGTCATGTACCGTTGGAAGTAAATTAATCCAAATAACATAAAAGGTAATAGAATATTGCAACGTTACTCCAAAGTCACCGCAGCGGCTCAAGGCTGGCGGCCCTGTTGAAATCTAATTTCAAACTACCACGTTATCACTTCAGAAAACTACATGTTTTTTTTCCTTGCCATGCGATGAGATCGCAGATCGCAAATTGCATGCATGCTTAGAGCCTCCATTTGTTCACTTGAATTCTTCTCATTGCGATGTTGCGATGCGATCTAATCGCAAATCGCAAATCATACCATATGTTAGTGCTCCGTTTTTTTTCTTCTTCCCGCCGAATACGACTTCGCGATGCGATCAAATTGCAAATTGCATAATTAAATGGTTGAAGTACACGGCTGCAATATGAAATTGACGTGGAGTAAAAGTTTCACTTTTGACTGCCATTTTTGTCAGTAAAACAATAAATGTAATTTACTGTGGGTTGGTAAGTTTTGGTAAAGATTTTAATTTTATAGTTTTTTATTTCACGGGAGTTTTTTGTCTTGGGGCATAAGTAAAAACAATATGTAATGTCATTTTTTTTATGTTATTGTTCTGTGTATGTAATGGAAGTGAAAAATACGCACAGTAGTGCGAAGTAAAAAAAAAAAAGGAGCATGCAGCAGCATGAATGTAATTTTCTTTTGTTGAATATGAAATGTAAAATGCAGCAGCGTGCGAATGTAATGAAAATTTTACACACAACAGTGTAACATTTTGCAAACAGAGACGGAGATTTTTTTGGAGTATCAGAGTAATCCTTTTGGAACTGGAACTGAAGTGTTCCTGGTGTAATCCCTTTGTTGAGAGGAAGATCTTTTATTCTGTAACAACAGTTGTTTTATTAATGAATACAGGTTTTATTGGGCATGTGTGAAACTTTGTTCTGCCCAGAAACAATATTTGCTTCCCTGTGCTAAGATCCTGTGCAAAACAGAGTATTACTCTCTATTCAGTGATTTTGTTTTGGAATTTATCATAAAATTCCCAACATGGTATCATATCTTGTCTAGGCTCTTTGAAAGGTGTCAAAGAAGCTGAAGGAAGGTTCTTTTTGTTGCAACAGCTTCTCCAGCAGTGTGAAGACTCAGTAAAAGAATCCAAGGTATTTTCTCAAGTTCATTTTTCTTTTTTGTGTTGCTGTTGAAGACAGTCCGTGATTTCTAAACACAGTCAAGAATTGCAGGAATGGTTGGCACTAGCACCAGCACTAGCGTGGGTATGTTTAATACCCAAATCCCACAGTTTAATGGCAAAAATTACGATTATTGGGCAATAACCATGAAATCCCTGTTTGCCTCACAAGATTTATGGGAACTTGTTGAATATGGGTTTGAAGAACCTGCAAATGAAGAAGAGTTTAATAGCTTAACTCAGGCAGAGAAAGAGCTGTTTAAAAGCTATAGGAAAAAGGATTCAAAAGCCCTCTGTGTTTTATATCAAGCAGTGCATGAGAGTGTGTTTCCAAGGATAGTAGCAGCCAAGTCATCCAAAGAAGCATGGAAAACTCTCAAGGCAGCCTATCATGGCATGGAAAATGTGAAGACAGCAAAACTACAGTTGCTGAGGAGAGATTTTGAGAACCTGTGCATGAAGGAGTCAGACAATATTGACTCATTCTTTACACATGTGATTGGTCTAGTCACACAAATAACTTCTCATGGAGAAGTTCTTGAAGAAAAGAGGATTGTGGAGAAACTATTGAGGGTCCTACCCTCAAAGTTCGATGTGATTGTCACCACCATAGAAGAGACAAAGGATCTCACAAACTTTTCAATTGATGAACTTCATGCATCACTGATAACACATGAGCAGAGGTTGAGTAGAAATGAAAACTCATCTCTAGAGCAAGCCTTCAAGACCCAGATGTCCTTTGGAAGAGGAAGAGGTCAAGGCAAAGGAAACAAAAGAGGAAGAGGCACATGCCAAAATAGAGGTGGAAGAAACAGTCCAGCAAATGCTCAACAAAGAGGTAGCAATCCAAATCAGAACCAAGGCCAAGGCAGCAGCCAACAAAGTGGACAATATCATGTTCAAGGACAAAGGTATGAAAAATCCAATGTCCAATGCTATTATTGTAGAAAATATGGGCACTATGCTAGTGAATGTAAGAAGAAACAGTATGATATGAACAATAGATCTAGTGCAAATATCACTAGAGAAAATATCAGCCAAGATAATGTATTATTAGCTTGTAATATGGCTGAAACAAATAGTGAAGACATATGGTTTCTAGACTCCGGTTGTAGCAACCATATGACAGGAAACATAGCTTTATTTTCTGCTTTAAATCAGACTGTGAAGTCACAAGTCACACTTGGGACTGACAATAAAATTTCTGTTATGGGAAAAGGAGAAGTTAAAATATTTACAAAGAAATGTGAAAAGAAAACCATAACATATGTCTATTATGTTCCTGGAATGAAATGTAACCTCTTAAGCATTGGGCAACTTGTTCAAAAGGGGTACAATGTTTTCTTTATGAATGATGTATGCACCATCATGGATAGAGCACCCAGCAAACGATGTATTGTTGAAGTGAAGATGACGAGGAACAGGATGTTCCCTCTCAGAATAAGGGTAGATTTAAAAATAAAGGAGTAATTGCAGCAGTTACCCAAGAGGCTTTACAAAGCGTACCAAATGATGAAAATTGGTTGTGGCATTTGAGATTTGGACATCTCAACTTTGGAAGTCTTAACTTGCTGAGCAGAAAAGGAATGGTAAGAGGATTACCATTAATAGAGAAACCCGACAGCCTTTGTGAAGGTTGTATATTGGGAAAACAACACAGAGAAAGTTTTCCATCAGGGAAAAGCATAAGGGCAAAGGCACCCTTAGAAATTGTCCACTCAGATTTATGTGGACCAATGCAAGCTCCATCACTTGCAGACATCCAATATTTTCTAACATTCATTGATGATTTTACTAGAAAAACTTGGGTTTATTTCTTGAAGAACAAAAGTGAAGTGTTTGAAAAAATTTGAAATTTCAAAGCACTTGTGGAAAATTAAAGTGGGTTGCACATCAAAGTTTTAAGAACTGACAGAGGAGGTGAGTATATCTCCAAGGAATTCCTACGGTTTTGTAGAGAAAATGGAATTCACAAGCAATTTACAGCTAGGTACACCCTGCAGCAAAATGGTGTAGCTGAGGAGCATGCTAAAGGCAAAGCATTTGCCAAATGATTATTGGGCTGAAGCTGTAAATTGTGCAGCATATATTTTGAATAGATGCCCAGCAAAAGCAGTCATGAGCAAAGTGCCGGAAGAAGCATGGAGTGGGAGAAAGCAAGGAGTCACCGACATGAAAGTTTTTGGATTTGTGGCTTACGCACATATTCCAGATCAGCTAAGGAGGAAGTTGGACAGCAAAGGGGAGAAATGTATTTTCATTGGATACAGTGAGGAATCCAAAGTTTACAGGTTGTATATCCCATCTACCAAGAAGTTTTTTGTGAGTAGAGATGTTCAATTCATTGAGGAGGAAGCTTGGGATGGAAGCAAAGAGAAAACAGTAAATGTTAAAAATTGTTTGTCTCATGATGAAGATGATGAGGAGATGGCTGAAATACATCCCCAAACAGCAGTGCCAACACAAGGGCAGCAAGAGACGCCCTTGAGGAGAAATGAGAGTGCTTCTCCAAGCACACCACAAGGAGGAAATTTAAGTTCTTCTTCAAGCACTTGCACACCAAATGAAAGAGGTAAGAAGTTCATAAATTTAAGTGATATTTATGATGAAGGAATGAATTCCTTGTTTGCTTTGTATTGTCATGTTGATGACCCTGTTCATTTCGAAGATACAATTAAAGATAAGAAATGGATAGACGCTATGGATGAGGAGATCAATGCCATAGAAAGAAACAAGACATGGGATCTATTTGAGCTACCAAAAAGTAAAGAAGTCATTGGAGTTAAATGGGTCTACAAGACCAAAAGTAATGCTGAAGGCAAGATAGAAAGGCACAAGGCAAGACTGGTTGTCAAGGGATACAAGCAGCAGTATGGGAAAGATTATGAGGAGACTTTTGCACCAGTTGCAAGAATGGAAACAGTGAGAGAAGTGTTGTCCATAACAGCACAAAACAAGTGGAAAGTTTACCAAATGGACATGAAGTCAGCGTTCCTAAATGGAGTGTTAATGGAAAAGGTTTACATTGAGCAACCTCCAGGCTATGAGAAGAAAGGCCAAGAGCACAAAGTGTGCAGATTGAAGAAAGATCTTTATGGGCTGAAGCAAGCACCAAGAGCGTGGTACAGTAGGATAGATTCCTATCTACTGGAAAATTAATTTGCAAAGTGTGAGGGAGAACCCACTGTCTATATCAAAGAAAAGTATGGTAAAATTTTAATTGTTGTGTTATATGTTGATGATGTTATTTTCACAAGTAATGATGATCATCTCATTGAAAATTTCAAAACAGTCATGAAAGAAGAATTTGAAATGACTGACATGGGTTTGCTGAGATACTTCTTAGGAATAGAAGTAGATCAAAATGAAAAAGGAATTTTTATCTCACAAGCAAGGTATGTAAATGTAGTATTGGAAAGACTTAATATGCAGGACAGTAAGGCAGCAATCACTCCCACAATAATGGGATTAAAACTCAACAAAGAGGAAAGCAGCAAGGATTTTGATCCTAGCTTGTATAAGAGCATAGTTGGTAGCCTAATGTATTTGACTGCAACTAGGCCAAATATAGTGTTTGCTGTTAGTTTAATTTCTAGATTCATGAAGAGGCCAAAAGAAGCACATTGGCAGGCAGCAAAAAGAATTCTGAGGTATGTTAAAGGTACTAAAAGGTTTGGGATTTTATATACTGTCTCAGAATGTTCAGATTTAATTGGATACATTGATAGTGATTGGGCTAGAAGTGTAGATGATCGGAAAAGCACATCCGGTTATGTTTTTCACATGGGTTCAGGAGCCATTTCATGGGCTTCTAAAAAGTAGCCTATTGTAGCATTGTGTACAACAAAGGCAGAATACGTGGCAGCTACAACAGCAGCGTGTCAAGCGGTTTGGATGAGAAAGATGCTAAGGAGCCTATGCCAAGAGTAAGAAAAAGCAACGGTTATTTTTTGTGACAATAGCTCAGCTATTTCCCTGTCCAAGAATTATGTGTTTCACAAACGAATGAAACACATGGCTACAAGGTTCCATTACATCAGAGAATTGGTGAACAATGGAGAAATCATTTTACAGCATTGCAGCACTCAAGAACAGGTTGCGGACATTTTGACCAAGTCTTTGGGACAGAAAAATTTTGAGGTTTTAAGAAAATGTCTCGGTATGACTGATAACCCAGCAGTTGAAATAAAAGGGGAGTGTTGAAATCTAATTTCAAACTGCCGCGTTATCACTTCAAAAAACTACATGTTTTTTTTTCCTTGTGATGCGATGAGATCGAAGATCGCAAATCGCATGCATGCTTAGAGCCTCCATCTGTTCACTTGAATTCCTCTGATTGCGATGTTGCGATGCGATCTGATCGCAAATCGCAAATCACACCATATGTTAGTGCTCCGTTTTTTTTCTTCTTCCGCCGAATGCAACTTCACGATGTGATCAAATCGCAAATCGCAAATCACAAATCACAAATTGCATAATTAAATGGTTGAAGTACATGGCCGCAATATGAAATTTACGTGGAGTAAAAGTTTCATATTTGACCGTCATTTTTGTCAGTAAAACAGTAAATGTAATTTACTGTGGGTTGGTAAGTTTTGGTAAAGATTTTAATTTTATAGTTTTTTATTTCACGAGAGTTTTTTGTCTTAGGGCATAAGTAAAAACAATATGTAATGTCATTTTTTTATGTTGTTGTTCTGTGTATGTAATGGAAGTGAAAAATATGCACAGCAGTGCGAAGTAAAAAAAAAAAGGAGGATGCAGCAGCATGAATGTAACTTTCTTTTGTTGAATATGAAATGTAAAACGCAGCAGCGTCTGAATATAATGAAAATTTTACACACAGTAGTGTAACATTTTGCAAACAGAGACAAAGTATTTTTTTAGAGTATCAGAGTAATCCTTTTGGAACTGTAATGAAGTGTTCCTGGTGTAATCCCTTTGTTGAGAGGAAGATGTTTTATTTTGTAATAGTTGTTATTTTATTAATGAATGCAAGTTTTATTGGGCATGTGTGAAACTTTGTTCTTCCCGGAAACAATATTTGCTTCCCTCTACTAAGATCTTGTGCAAAACAGAGTATTACTCTCTGTTCAGTGATTTTGTTTTGGAATTTATGAGAAAATTCCCAACAGGGCATTTTTCACCAAAGATTATGGCGACTATAGTTTGGAAATTATGGAGGGTTCCATCTATTGCGGCCACAGTTTCACCTTCAAACATCTATCTGCCACTCTGTTCTTCATACGACAGCTATTTCTCTCTTTCCATCAACCGATAACTTATTCTTTAGCAGCGGCTAACAGTTCACTACGGGGTTGGCACTCCAAACATTAACCCTAGAATAACGGGTGTTTTCAGCATTCAGCTGATAACTAACTACATGTTCCTAAATTTTCCTGCTTAAAATACTAGAAATTACCAACTAACAAAATAATTGGCATATTTGTTTTAGCTGAAAACCTGGTAACCTAACCTCCATTAATGAGAACACAAACATACATAAATAATTAGTAGCTAGGATTGATTTCAACTAACTAGATCCTCTTATCAACATTTCTTAGTAATTTTCATAAGAGTCTTGACACTGCAGACACATCTGCTTGTAAAATGTGGCTATAAATTCTTCCGCCTGCCCATCAATATATCGATTCAAACAACCGTTGGAATATGTGGTGGTCAAAAGAGAAATGAAGGCCTCAGAGGACGGTTCATTAGAATCAGAATTCACGGAAAGTTCGGGATCCGTATAGCTAGAACACTGATCATCATCTTCATCCCAAGCAATGAAGTGGGGAATGTCATCATTACCCGATTCCGAATCCAAAGTCATCTTTCACATTGAGTCGAGTGCAGGAGAGCAAAAGTGCTCTCAGAAGAAAACGACCGTACATATTATTTTTTCCACTTCCTGAGTTAACCCCATGGCCGGAGTTGGACTAATTAGTTGATGATGAGCTACTACATGAAAATTCATAGTGCTCAGTGAAATTACCTCCGATGGAGTTTATGTTCGTGATATTGTCTCCTCCAAAGTACTTCACTCGAAGATCAATGACAATTTGCTGCAATCTCTTCATTGCAATTCTTCGTTTGAGTATCACCACTGTCCGTAAACGCCTCGATGTAAGGCGTTTAAGAAATGAAGGTATACTCATTTTTGAAGTACCACCAAACACGAAACTCTCCAAAGTTATACCGTTCCGCCTTAGTGCTCCCTATGTGGTTGGCAGCATATAAATATGGCTCGTTTCAGGACGATGTGCGTGGAAACCGTGGGATATCACTGTTACGACGAGCCAAGAGGAAAGCTACTTGACTGGTCATGACGCAAACCGAGTGAAAATCTTAATTTATTGAAAATTAACTTACCGGGAAGGAGCATGTAACGCCTTGGAGAATTGCGACGGCCAGGCGCCGGGCGACCAGGCGACCGCGCATGATGGACGCGTGCCGAACGGGTGTGCGATGGCACTGTCGCACAAAAAGCGACGTTACTCCCGTAGCAAATGCGACGAAACTATAACAGCGAGCGAGCGACACTTAATGGAAATGTGGCCAAGTGTTGAGCGTTTATACCCGCGTTGGAAGGAGGCTTGCGCAAGGCAAAGCCGACAGCTATGATAAGGTTTCGGGGCGCGTTTGTGACAGATTTGGGGGTCGGCCAAGGGGCGACCACCCCCACATAACCACGCATAAGGAGCATATATATGAATGAGCATGGGAGCTCATTATTCACCAGCGCAACTCGCATATTCTTGTGCGCTCTTCGCATAAGGACAAGGGGAAGTACGCAGAAGTGCAGGAGTGCGCATGACTAGGTAAAGCGTAGACTTGATACTTCTTGTAAACAGTCGAGGATTGGCAAGGCATGCCGAGGTTGGTTGCAGATTTTGTGTAGGACTTGGGTAAGGGTGTTAGGTGGCTCGGGTGAGCATCGCCCTTCGTGCAAGAGGTGCACAAGATGTTGTAAAGGCAGTTCTATGCCTCATGTTGTAAAATTGACTAAGTGTTGGCTTGGAGTTTGCCAAGCACACTTGTATTGTAAAACTGATATTTCTAATAAACTGTTGGGCAAACTCACATTACGGGGAGTTTCCCCTCCCCTTTATACTTGTTGCAATTGTTGATGTTCTTGTTATATAATTGCGATGGATAATGAATGAGTATGGGCTTCATTAAGTATAAAGGATAATTGCATGTTTACTTGGTTGCAAAACACAAGCTAAGTAATGCGAAGGTGAATTTAGGCGTAGTCCATGTGCACGAGTATTGTTAAAAAGAAAGTGTTCGGTGGTGTCGCACCTCGCCGACACGGTTGAAAGACCACTGTAGGCTTGGGGGCATGACAGTTGGTATCGGAGCTCGGTTGAGCTGGTTGAGCAGGTTGCTCGTGACAGTGGAGGCAAGTACTTGCACGTGAAGGAAGCTAGTTTCACACAAGTGAAACAAGGGCCAGTTCATGATTGCAGGGTGCTTGGTGAAGCTGGTAAAGGTTAGAACCGGGTGTCGTAAAGCAGGCGGTACTACGTGTTGGTTATATGATTTGGGCACTTGTCATGTGGACAAGTGGGACTGTGTATGGATAGGTATACACGGTTTGGGCGTCTGAACGAAGTACGAACCGGGGAAGATGAAGAACAAGGCATGGCAGGTTTGGAAGAATGTGAAGGGAAGCTCTTGCTTACCTTATACAGGTTGAAGCGGTTGAAAAAGGAGAATCCCCGGATTCAAGAAGAGCTTGCAGTCTTGGAGAAGAATGTTGAAGATGAACTTCTTCAACTTGGTTAGACAATGGAGCAAGTTGAGGTTGCAGATTGTGCTACCAAGGAAGAGGAAGTCTTGATGACCGATGATGTTGCAGACATGACCGTGACTGAGGATGAGCTTGAGATTGATCAAGTTGGACCAGGATCAGGCATTTTGCAGACATGTATGGATGAGGATACTCTCATGGAGGAACCTCATGATGATCATGATGATGATGTAAGTATTGTTGATACATGTGTTTCATTTGAGCATTTGGTAGATGGACTGTGTGCAGGGAAGGGCAAAGCCAATTTGTCGATGCTAGGGAACATCTTACCATGGATGTTTATGATGAGACCTTGTATGGAGAAGCAAGGGCTGTTGATGTTTGCAGGACTTGTTGGGGTTGTTTGTGACCTTGTGGTAGAAGGTACAAAGGCCCATGACAAGGGTGGAACTTGATGATCGTTGTGGAGGAGTGGGTCATGCTTTAGCCACATGGCTAAGTGCCCAACATGACTCATTGACAGTTTGAAGGGCACACACTTGAGTTGCTTGGGTGGACTTCTCATGGCCGAGACCAAGAGTAAGTCTTGATGGACACTTTGGTGGAGGAGCTACGATGGAGAGACTCATGTGATGATGATGTTTTGGGTAGACTTCTCATGGTCGAGACCAAGAGATAGTCTTGGTGGACACTTAGGTGGAGGAGCTATGATGGAGGAAACTCATGACGTGATGATATGGTTGGGTGACCGAGTGCACTAGACCGAAGATTGCAGCTTGGATAGGGATGACCGATGGTTGTGATGGGTCTACTTGGTTGGGCTACATGGCAACAAAGTCATGGACATCAGGTTGGAGACATGGAGCATGGCAGTCTTATGCAAGGACATATTGTGGGTGCACTTGTGGAGATGTCACTTATGGACATCCAATGAGGTGTACCAAGGCATGGATGTTGAGCAGATGGATTTGCTTATGTGACATGGAGACTTATACTTATGAGCCTATGGGGAGGTTGTACACTCTTGTGCAACAAAGCCATGGACTTGGATGGAGTTGTGAGCAGACTATGGGGCATTCTTACTACATGGAGAGCTGAGGCATCTTGCAGAGACCTTTGGGTGGAGACTTGTATGCTTGCTAAAGTGTTGGTTGGGGATGGCTTATGGAGCTCATGATGACATGAGATTGTTGTGACTTCTAGGGGACTTCTATATGGTGGACTTGGAGGATCTGATGCATTGAGGAGCTGAGGTCAGAGACTTTGATGCAGGATGGGGTGCATACTTTCAAAGTACATGTATGGGCATGGCTTGAAAGAGTGACTTGATGTGGAGGATCGGTATGAGACACTTTGGAGTGATGGAGTTACAATGATGATGATGCCTTGGTGGCTACACTTGGGCATGGGTTGAGCCGAGACTCAACTACTTTTACACATGGGAGCTGTTTGATCTTTGATCATGGGCAGCACATGGATACTTGAGAAAGGTGTTCTCTTGAGGCACTTGGCTTGATGGAGAGAGGTGTTCTCTTAGAGCACTTGGCAGACTTTAAGGATGACACATTGCAGATGTGATGGAGGTAGCTTCATGGACATGGATGTGATACACCGAGAGTTGGACCTTGATGAGATGGTCTCTTCATATGGAGGAGGCACACATATGGATGATGTTGGGATTGATGTGGCTGATTTCATATAGCACATTGACACCAAACATCATGGACATGTT
>APFE030757366.1:288773-312196 GCA_000404065.3 Pinus taeda | reverse complement strand
CTCTTGTCTTGGCTTGTTTTCTGTCGATCGTTTAATGTTCTATCTGCACTTTACTTTATGTACATATGATTGCTAATCTGTGGAATATAATAAGGAAAAGAAGTAAACTGTTATAAGCATAAAACATACCATAACTTAACAAATCAAGTAGGTGAAGTAGATTCAGATTTGTTGCAGTAGGGGTTCCTTCGAGTTTAGGAATTTTCACATGGTATCAAAGCATTGATTTTGTAACATGGAAGAGCAGATCCAGTGCTGAGTAGTGAGGCCGAAAGCAGAACTTGGCAGTAATTCGAATCCCCTAGAAGGGATTGTGCAGTCCTCGCTGAGAAGCAGATTTGAGGAAATCTCTCTGAGACAATAGGGAGGTACGATTTCCAATTTGTGAGTTTGCAGAGGCAGAGGGAGTGACACAGAGCCTCAATGATGGAAAAGAATGAAGACATGTACAAGGGGAATTTTCTCCTTAGAGAACTTTTTGCCAAAAAGTTCGAATTTCTCACTTGCTGGGCAGCTGAGCAGTGCTAAGCAGTGACTAGAGGAGTTGGTTCAACAATTAAGTAAGATGGCATCGCATGGGCTCAGAGATCAAGACAGGTTGGAAGGAGCTTCTAACTATGTCATATGGAAGACTAGGATCTTCGCTGTTATGGAGGAATATGATCTAGAGGCGTACGTCAATAGTGTTGTAGTTCTTCCTGTTGACAACGATCAAAAGAAGTACAAGGTTGAGCAGGGGAAGACAAAGAGGCTCATTCTCAATGGAGTTCGAGATCATGTGGTCTCACACTTGTAGGGCAAGGATACATCTCGAGAGATGTGGGAATCCTTGTTATCTCTATATGAAGGCTCTTCCGAACAACGGAAGATGTATTTGGAGCAGAAGTTGTAGCGGACTTTGATGCAAAAAGGAGAAGGGGTGAACCTCTATCTTCAGCATCTTCAATACACTAGAGACTAGCTTGCTATAGTGGGGTCGACTCCTCAACCAACCGCGATGGTGAGGATATCCCTGAATGGAGTCTCGGATGAATGGCAAGTTTTCGTCCAAAGCATATTGGGCAGAGAGAAACTACCTTCATGGGAGGAGATGTGGGCAGCTCTTCAACAGGAGGCGTTAAGGAGGGACCTAGTGAAGCTCAACCTCAGTGGAAGGAGTGGGAGTGGCTCAAAGACGAAGGAGGAGAAGGAGAACGCAACTCTAACATCAAAGGGACAACAAAAGCCAAAGCAAAAGAAGGACATTTCGAAGGTGAAATGTTTCAAATATGGCGAGATGGGCCACTATGCATCCCAATATCCTTTGAAGAAAAATGACAAGGATGAGAAACATGATCTGAAGTCTACTTAAACAAATATTGATGAGAATGAGTATGCCATGAGTGGCCACGCATCTCCAGGAGGGAGATGGGATGATATTGACTTGTAGTCAGGAGGACTACATGTGGGCAGGATCCTTGAGGAGTCCACCTCTTGGATCAATTCCTTGCTACAGGAGCCCAAGATTTAGCAATAGCGAGATGGGCTTAGTGTCAGATGATGGAGTGGATTGTTTGGAGGGCAGATGCAGTAGCTGGGGACCAGAGATTGATCAATGCAGAGCAAGGTTGACAACAATGTAGTTGGCACAGTGCGGGAGTCAGCAGCAACGCAGAAGATTCAAAGGGTTAGAATCAGCAACAGTCAGATTCCAACATTCATTGTATTATGTTGAACACAATTAAGTTCAACTAATTTTAGATGTTTTTCAGTTGCTTCTCTCAGCAACTGAGTTGCAGTATAGATGCAGTGTTAACAGTGGCAATGCTAGCAGCATAGCAAATGCAACATTTGAGAGGGAGCTGTAGTACAGATGCAGCAGTGGCAGTGGCAGTTTCATGGGCAGCAGTATAGTAGCAGCAATAGCACAATGTTGGTGGAAACAACAGTGCAGAAAGGAGGTGCTTTAGAATCAAAGCAGCATGCAGGTGGAAATTGTTGCTAGAGCACTTTCCTCGCTAAGAGGGAGTGTTAGTTTTTGGTAGGATCGGAAGTGCTCTATCCTTGAAAATTGGTGGAGAGGCTGAGGTACATGAGTTCTAAAGAACCCAGAAACTGTTTGATGAAATTCCACCTGAATTGTATTTTATTAAAATAATTAATATTTTTAATGGATTCCTAAGTCTAAACTTAGGGAAATTAAAATGTTAGTGGGTTTTAATCAAAATATGTGTGAGAATGATCTAGAAGGTGGATCAAGTCATGTTTTAATCTTAGCCATTGATCAGAGACTTAATCTCAGCCATTGAAGACTCAATAAGAAAAGTATAAAATGGAGGCTTGGGGTTCATTTGGAAACATAGAGAGAGAAAGAGTATTGATCAGGAGTTCGATTTCTAGGGCTAGGAAGCTAAGAAATTCGAACTAAGTGATCATTGTTCAACAGAGGGGCAGAGAGAATTGAGAAGAAGGAATTTCTGGAGAACACTGACAGAGAGGTGGAGAAAGCTGACACAGAGGTAGCGTAGTGGCCGGGAGAGCGACGCAGAGGCAGCGTAGTAGCCGGGAGAGCTGACGTAGAAAATTTTATTGTCACGCAAAATCCAGAACTACTGGAACAACCAAAACTACCAGGAACTGTCGGAACTACTGGGAACTGCCAGAACAACTGGGAGAGTTAACACAGAAAAGCTGCTTGTCATGCAAAATCCAAAACTGTCGGAACTGCTGGAACTACCGAGAACTACCGGAACTATCGGGAACTACTGGAACAGTCGGGAGAGTTGACACAGAGGTCAGAGAAGGTGACGCAGAGCCAATGTAGAAATAGTTGGGGTTAGCCCGTCTTGTGCTGGATCAACCGACATTCTGCCAGTTGAAGTGAGGTAAAACTCACTCAGATTTTCTGCCAGTATTTTCTCTGTAAAAGATTGCTAGATGATCATCCTATATTTGTATTCACATATTTCTCCTGCATAATAATAAACCCTCAAAGGTGTTGCACCGTTTTCCCGCATTCGGTTTTTCCGGGGACTATTGTGTCCAAAAATAAGTGTGTCCTATGTATCTTGTTCTTTGCTTTGTTTTCTGTTTCATGAGATCAAATATTTAATTAGTGTAGGTTGTAGAAGTAATTTGCTTCAATATTCAGAAGAATAACTTGATGAATGTAATTTAAAAATCAAGTAGGTGAAGTAGATTCAAATTTGCTGCAGTAGGGGTTCCTTCGAGTGTAGGAATTTTCACTTTCTGCCTCTCAATTAGTATTCCCGAACTATCATTGCCCCTCAGCTGCAAGGTTTCCCCAATCGATTTCCCTCCAGAGAACTTCTCACCTCAAAAATTGATTTCCTCAATCTCTCTGTGTGTTCTCCAACTGACCCCAAACCTCCATTTATACTTTTCCTGTTGAGAAATCAACGGACGAGATTAAGTCTCTAATCAATGGCTAAGATTAAATTAGACTTGATCCTCGTCTCTTAGAAGCTTCCCACCCATATTTTCATTAATACCCATTAATATTCTAATTTTCCTAAGTTTAGACTTAGGAATCCCATTAAAAATATTAATTATTTTTATAAAATACAATCCGGGTGGAATTTCACCAAATGTTTTTGGGTCTTCAAGATCTCATGCGTTCTAGCCCCTCCACAAAATTTTAGAGCTAGAGCACATCCAATGCTACCCAAAAATCAACACTCCCTCTTAGTGAGGAATGTGCTCTAGCCCTACTTTCCAGCAGAAGTATCACACTGATCCACGACATCGGTCCTTTGCGCTGTTGATGCTCATCCTGCTGCCCCTCATCCATTCCGCTACTGCAATATGTACTGTTGTCAATGACACTGCCATTGTCACTGCTACATCTTCACTGTAGCTCCTTCTCAATATGTTGCATAATGCTGCCCATAGCACTGCCACTGCTAACTGTTGCACTGCAACTCGGATGCTGAGAAGTAAGCAATTGAAAAGCTACCAAAAACTGACATGTTGGTCAGTTTGGATATCCTGTGATGCTGAAGCTACCTCTGCTGCTAATCTGTGCTAACCCTCTGATGCTACTGTGCTACTGTTGAATCTTCTTTGTGCCTCTCGCACTACTTAACACTCTATTGTGCTGCTTTAGACTTTGGCACTCTAGCTCCTCCATTGTCGCTCCATCATCCGTCGCACCAACTAACTCCCATTATTCTGCTACTGTCATTAAGGGCTACTATAGCCATATGTGATCCAAGAGTTTGGGGATGTCAAGGATCCTACCCTTTGTGTAATTCTCCCGACTATAGTTCAATATCCCCCCACCTCTTCTCTAGAGGTGCATGAGCACTCATGGCATAATCCTCATCATCGTCCTTGTCAACTTGCGTTGGAGCATCCTTTCAGTCAGACTTGTCTTCTTTGCCCTTCTTCCGAGGGCACTGAGTGGCGAAATGACCCATTTCTCCACATCTGAAGCATCCGACTTTGGATATGTTCTTTTTCTTCCTCTTATGCTATCCTTGCTGTCCCGCTGATGCGAGAGCTGCATCCTCCTCTTCCTCCTTCTTGACTCTGATTCCTTTGCTGCTACTTCCCGCCTTGGTCAACCGTCTGATCTCTTCCTGTCGAAGAGTTGCCCATATATCCTCCCAACTGGAAAGAGAAACCCTGCCCAAGATGCTTTAGAAAAAGGTTTCCCAGTCTTTAGCGACTGCATTTAGGCCAGTCCTAATCATGAATTCAGGATCTGGTGTAGCCCCTACGGAAGTTAGCTAGTCACGGATCCCTTGCAACTTGAGAAGGAAGGGATCGATTTCTTCTCCCTTCTGCATCTAAAACTGTCTCAGCTGACTCTCAAGCAACATCTTTCGCTGAACGGAAGTTCCCTCGTACAAGGTGGTCAAGGCCTCCCACATTTCTCTTGTTGTGTCCTTCTCAACAATACGTGGGATCACATGATCCTTGACTCCGTCCAAGATCATGCAATTTGCTTTTTCCTAAGCCTCCTCGTACTTCTTGAGAGGATCAACATCAATTGGAACAACAACCATTTTCAAGGCATAATCCTTGATGCGATTTTTATCCAAAACTGCTAGGATCCTCGCCTTCCAAATGACAAAGTTAGATGCTCCATCCAACCTGTCCTGATCCCTCAGTCCGTTAACGGCCATCTCTGCTCAAATGAATGTCGAATTGGTTCTCTTCTCCTTCTTTCGTTGCTGCCCCAACAAAACTTGGATCTAGATTTCTTTGGCGCTAGAAATCCTCTAAGGAACAAGCTCCCTCTAAATTTCGATTTCCTTCACGAAAATCCTTCTGCCAACCACTGTCGAACCACCCCTCTCTGATATCTCTTTGCTATTGCTCAACATTGGATCTAGATTTCTTGGCAAGAAATCTTTTGAGGAACTGATTCCCTTTACTTTTCTTCTGCCCCACTAGGTACTATTTGCACCAACTAAATCAACACCCCACTAGCAACTCTAGATGAAGTCTGCGGTGCACCTCTAGCCTCGGCAACTGGAAAAATGAGAGTCAACAATCTTTGCGCTGGCCCAGTAATCTACAACAACAACGTCAGCCAATTAGGCTAATGCAGGCTCTGCGTGAGCCTCCCTTGGTGATTGTGTCACCCCTCCTTTGCTCTCTCATCCAGAAACTGCACTCTCTCGGGACAACTGTCTTCAACAAAGATTTTCCTCTGTCCTTTTGCTGATGGATTCAATCCTCCTTTATCTACAATCGCTCTAATACCATGTGAAAATTTATGAATCTAACAAACCAAAAATTCTACTGCAGTAAACTGATTTGCATTACCTACTTTTGTTCTTCAGTTTAACAAGTTATTTCCAGAATTCTTAAAAAAATATTAATGTAAATACATTGCAGCCTACACCACTATACAAATCAAGTACTCAAAAATAAATGAGACAACCATACAAAGGACATAGTTATTTTTGGATTAAACATCCCCAGAAAAACCCAATGCGAGAAAACCGGTGCAGCAGCTCTGAGGGTTTTCTATTATTAAGTAGAAGTTTTGAATACAAATGTTGGTTGCCCTCCTGGCAATAAAATGGCAGAGAAGTTGAGTGAGTTTTCCCTCACTTCACCTGATAGAATCTGGGTGATCTAGCAGCAAAACCCGGCGGGCCCCGACTATAATTGCACTGCCCCTTTGCAGTAACTATGTGGGCCTGCGTTGAGGTCTCTGAGGCTTTGCGTCAACTCTTCTGCCCACTGCGTTAGCTTTCCTGGCAATTCTGACTCTCTATGTGGAAGGCAACTTTCTCCCTCTGTTCTGGCCCTTCTGGCTCTGCATCAAGGCTACGTGGGCCCAGACTGGCCCAACATCAGCTCTTCCTGGCTACTGCGCTGCATCCACAAGCTTCTCTCTACCTCTATGTCAGTATTCTTGAACTATCGCTGCCCCTCAACTGAAAGATCTCCCCAATCGGTTTCCCTCCTGAGAATTCTCACCTCAGAAAATTGATTTCCTCACTCTCTCTCTGTGTGTTCTCCAACTTACCCCAAGCCTCCATTTATACTTTTCCTGTTGAGGAATCAACGACAAAGATTAAGTCTCTAATCAACAATTAAGATTAAATTAGACTTGATCCTCATCTCTTAGAAGATTCTAATCCATATTTTCATTAATACCCATTAATATTTTAATTTTCCTAAGTTTAGACTTAGGAACCCCATTAAAATTATTAATTATTTTAATAAAATACAATTTGGGTGGAATTTCACCAAACGATTTATGTGTCTTGGAGATCTCATGTGTTCTAGCCCCTCCACAAAATTTTAGAGCTAGAGCACATCCGATGCTACCCAAAAATCAACACATACATCGTTAGAGTAACCAGGATAACCGAACTACAATAACAATATGTGCATGAAATGTGTTGGCTCTGTTATATTAAAAGAGTGAAAGATCCAATCATACATACAACAATGACAACCACTAGCCCCGATAGCGGAATGTTACAGTCTCTGCTGCTTGCTCCTCTAAAGAGATGTATTCGCTCTGCACTGTGGAGAAGCCAAGGCTCGTTACAATACACTCCAAGCTTTCTCTAAATTATACCTATCAGAAGCTTGGCTCCCAAAATCCCGTACAACGAGCTATGAGGTTCTATATATAGCAAAGTGTGGGGTGACCCTTCACATTTCCCTTTGTGACTCTTAGCCTACCCTCATGACTCTTTCAACTTACACATGACTATTTACATTCTACTATTGACATTTGGTCTTTCACTTTACAAAATGTTTACAATACAATCAACACATGTACCCATGTGAGACAAAAATGGGTTTGAGTAAGCTATACAAAACATCATTGAGACTGAGACAGCTGTGGGAAGACTAACTCATCGACATCCTCTTGGTGATCGATGGTAGTGAACTAATGCCAAAATTGGTAGTCTGGTATGGTGTCTGCGTACTTCGTGGCGACATCCTTTTTAAAGTGAACTCTTGCCTTTGTTGCATCCGAGTACACTGATTTGGCACCTTTGTCCAACTCGTCAAATAACATGCGCATCATGGTCTTGAGTGCAGCCGTACCAACAACATACTGGTGCATAGGGTTTGCGCTCATCTACAAATTTGCGTTGGTGGCTATGCGCATCAATTGCTCCAAGTACATGTCCATCTCCAGTGAGAATTGGTTCTTTGCTTTCGCCTCAGTGAGTGTGCCAATGGATGGGATCGCATGCGTGCACACAATGACGTCCATGCTCCTGAACACTCATGCACGTGAAGCCTGCAAACTAGTGATGAGCTATGGGAGTTTGTCAAAGTTACGAATCTGATTCCGGATGCATGTCTTCAACTCCACTGCTTTTGGCTTCATCATCTTTGGCAAGTACAACGGGGCTCCCTTGTACCTCATTGTTCATATCTGCATGTGATCGACAACAGTGTGTATGTCTATCAAGATGCGTGCTCTCCTAGCACAACGCTGTTTCCAACCATTACGATGAACAATTGACTTATGCATGGTGACGAAACTGCAGTACAACTTTTGCATGATTGTCTCGAGACACAATACTTCATCCAATATCGCTTTCTTCAACTCTGCTCTAGTGGACGCTATAACTTGCTCTTCTCCTTGCTTGACCGTTTGCAACTCCTTAGCCATGCGCTGATTCTCAGCTATCAAGAATCTCACACTTGAGCTAGTGGCTTTGGCATATGCCTGTGTAGCATCGGCCAATGCAGTTGGATGTCTGTGCACATCGAACACGATCACTCGTTCTTGAAAATGCGCAAGAGATACATGGACATCCGGAGTGGACACTCTGCGTGACTGCACGAATCTGTGTTGTGGCTCGTCGAAGGATATGTTGTGCACATCTGCTTCCGGATTGTCGTCAAGGATTTCGGTGTCTTGTTGATCACTTGGGACTTGCTCTGCTCCTGAATTTGGTGAAGCCGGTGGAGTGACCTCTTGGTCTCTGAGTATGAGGTCTGTATCCTGCTCTTGCTCTGGTTGCACCACATTCGTGTCCATCTGTTCAATCTCCTCGGCAAAGTCCTGCTCTTGCAACTGCTCACCCTGTTTGCTATCTGTCAGTTGTTCTGATGAATCAATAACCTGTATTGGCGCAGTTTCATCAATGTGTGCATGTTGTGCCTCCTACTGTTCATGTTCCTACTGTGCTTCCTTCTCCTTTCTGCGCAACTCTTGTTCTTCCTTGAGTTGTTACTTCAACTCCTACAACTCCTTCTCTGCCTCCTCCAGCTTCTAGTTCTCCCTTTGTCTTTGCACAATCCTTCTGTCGCGTTGTTGCTTCTTTGCCTTAATCTCCAAAGCTACTCTTAACACAAGTGGATTTGCCTTGAAATTGCAGCGTTGCTCTGCCTTTGCACTATCGACAACCTTCCTCTTGTCTTTGTCAAGCACAGGTCTGCTGCCCTCTGCTACTGTTGATGTTGTTGCTCTTTGAGATGTTGTTGCCTTGTGCACTCTAATCACTCTACAGCCACTCTGACTGGTTCATTGAGCCTTGAGGAGTTGTAGCAGTATCTCCATGGGTATTTCTCGGGCCAATGACACGCCCCGTGGATTCAAAGATGATATACTCTTGCATAGTGGTCTTCTACTAAACATTGAGGGTCATATAGATTGAAAATTCTGGTGCCGAAGGTGAACCTCTTGAATTCCTCCATCTCAGCCTCAGCATGATTGAGATTCTGGCTCTCATACAACCCGATCCGCAAAGGAAGAGCGGGCGAAGGTACCTTCTTCCTCTCTAGTCTCGCTGACAACCCTTGTCGAGATGTGGTATGCAACCTCTTGCATGACCAACTTGTCCATGGCAAACTTTGGTAAAACATGTGGAGCCTTCTCTATGTTGTACATCTGGATGAAGGTGCCAAGGGGTGAGGCATACCAATCTGTTATGTTAACCAATGCCACCATCGCTACCCGTGACATGCAAGGCAGATCCTACTCAAAGATCATCTCGTACACCGGGGTGACGAAGTGGTCTGATAGTTGTAGTATAACTCCACAGAAGTTGCACTCGAAGAACAACCTGCAATAGGTGTGCACAGAGATTTTGAAGGTGTCCATGTGAAAATTATATTGCATTGATTGATTTATTTCTCCTATTTATTTAGAATAATAAGTTATTTACCAATGCTTTAGTAAATATCAAAATAAATTCAACTTCAAACATCACAAATTATGCACTGAGAAAAGCAAGAGAAAAACCAGCACATGAAGAATCACATTGACACTTATTTTGGGACAATAGCCCCCAGAAAAACCCAACGTGGGAAAATTGGTGCAGCAGATCTAAGGGTTTCTATTATTGGCAGTAAATTTCTGAATACAATCTGGATGCCCTAGAGAAATGGAAATCCACTAAGAGAAGATAAAAAATAGAATAAATAGTGAGAATTTTCTCACACTGAATCTAGAGATTTTGCACTGACCCCAGCTCCTGGATGACCCACTGCGCAGTCTCTGCGTGAACCTACGCAGTCATTGCGTGGCCTTTGCGTGGAGATTCCCTCTGACTACGTCCCCTTGATGTTGTTGTGTCTATTGCTGAGAAATCGAGATTTCATCTGTCAATTACTCAAAGTGATTCCTGACACTGATCTCTTCTATCCCTCAATGATTCTGCGTCAACCTCCTCCAGTTGCTACGTTTTCCCTCCTTGGCACTGCGTTGCCTCTTTTGCCCCTTCACTGTCTTCTCTGAAGTATATTCACTGGAACATGAAGTCACTTCCTTCCAGTACTACCTCTGATCCTCACTGCTTGATCACTTGTTCGAATTCCTTAGCAAACCCTGCCCTAGGAATATCGAACTGACTGATCAACCATATGTGTGTTTTGGAATGAATCCCAAGCCTCCTTATACTTTTCTCGTTGAGACTTCAACGGCTGAGATAAAGTCTCTAATCAATGGCTAAGATTAAAACTTGACTTGATTCGCTTTCTAGAACATTCTCACCCATATTTTGATTAATACCCATTAATACTTTAATTTTCCTAAGTTTAGACTTAGGAACCCCATTAGAAATATTAATTATTTTAATAAAATACAATCTGGGTGGAATTTCACCAAACGATTTCTGGGTTCTTTAGAACTCATGTGTCTTAGCCTCTCCACCAATTTTCATGGCTAAAGCACATTTGATGCTGCCAAAAGCTAACACTTCTTCTTAGCGAGGAAAGTGCTCTAGTGACAATGTTCAACTGCATGTTGCTCTGTCTCTGAAGCATCTCCTTTTCGCACTGTTGCTACCACCAACAGTGTTGTTGCTGCTACTGTATTGCTGCCCATGATCCTGTCACTGCCACTGCTGCATCTGTACTACAACTCCCTCTCAAATGCTGCATCACGCTATTGAAAGGGATTTTCCAACATATCCATTTGTTCTCGGAATTGAACAAACTTTGTTCTTCCTAGAGCCTTGGTGAGTACATCTGTTACCTGATTTTCTGTGGGAGTGTACTCCAATTGTACCGCCCTATGTTGAACATAGTCCTTGATAGAGTGACATTGAATATCGATATGTTTCGAGCGATCATGAAACACTGGATTTTCAAAGAGCTTGATACAACTCTGATTATCACAAAAGATTTTTGTCACTTCCATCCTCTTCCTGAATAGATTTACAAGCAGTTTTGTGAGCCATATAGCTTCTCATGTAGCTGTGCTAGCTGCCATATACTCAGCTTCAACCGAGCTCAGTGCTATGGACTTTTGCTTCTTACTGCACTGGGAAGTCATCCCAGATCCAATACCGAAGCAATACCCACTGGTACTTTTCCTGTCTACTAAACTTCCTACCCAATCTACATCATTGAATCCAGTCAATTCAATATCATCTCCCTTGGTGTATCTTAGTCCAAAATTGACTATTCCCTACACATACCTGCAAATGTGCTTTGCTGCTGCCTAGTGCTCCCTTTTTGGTTCTACCATGAACTGACTAAGGGTGTTCACTGCATAACATATGTCTGGCATGATGTTGACCAGATACATAAGCGACCCAATGATCTGTCTGTATAAGGTGGGGTCCACTTCCTTGTCTCCGGATGCATCTATTTTCTTCCAATTGGTAATCATAGGCATAGCCATAGGTCGACAATCCTGCATTCTGAGTGTTTTCAGAATTTTTGACGCATATCTACCTTGGCCAAGGAAGATCTCACCATCCTGCTGTCAAACTTCCAATCCCATAAAATAGTGCATTAACCCCAAATCCTTCATGTCGAATTCTATTTCTAGGTTCTTCTTGCAATCCTCTATGAGTCTAGATGATCCCGTAAAAAATAGATCATCCACATATAATTCCAGAATTAACGACTCATCTTCTACTAACAGATAATAAAGATTGGGATCGTCATCGCTCTTGATGAATCCCAACTATTTAAGTAGCTGTCAATTCGACCATTCCAAGCTTTGGATGCTTGTTTCAGCCCATACAAGGCTTTCTTCAATCTACACACATGAGTTCTCTTTTCATGTGTTTCGAAACCTTCCAGGTGTTCTATATACACCTCTTCTTCTATCACCCCATTCAAGAATGTTGTCTTGACATCCAGTTGGTGAATCTCCCATCCCATCTGTGCTGCAAGGGATATAATGAATTTGATAGAGGTATACCGAGCTGCTGGGGCAAAGGTCTCTTCATAGTCTATTCCTTCCTTTTTCCCATATCCTTTCGCAACGAACCTAGCCTTATACTTGTCTATGCTGCCATCTGTAGCATACTTGATCTTGTAGATCCATCTTGAACCTACAACTGATCTGTTCGCTGGTCTTGGTACAATTTCCCAGACATCATTTGTCATAATGGAACTATACTCTTCCGCCATGGCATCCACCCACACCTGGTGCTATACGGCTTCACGAAAACTAGAGGGTTATTCAACCTCAACTACCAATGCTTGGTATCTGTCAGGTTGTCTACACTGCCTTTTCTCGGCTCTAGGAGCTCCAACAAATTCTTCTGCATCCCTCAGAGTCTGTTGTACTTCTCGGCTAGTTCTTCTACTGGTGGTGGGAGGTTCCATATGTTCTTCCAGTTGTCATACCTGCTGTCACACTCCTGGATCCTCTTCTCTTGAGGAGATGCTAGTACTGGTTACAGTGATTGAACCAGATACCTGTCTTCTTGCTCGATTTGTTCCCTGTTGCTGGACAAGAGGAACATCCTCAAACTATTCTTCAAAAGGCATCTCTGGAGATTTCTTGAAATCTCTATCTTCCATGAACTTTACATCCTGCCTTACTAAAATCTTCCTAGCACTTGGAATGTAGATTTGGTATGCCTTTGAAGTCTTCTAATCCATGAGATATCCAACTTGCTCCGCTTCTCATCTGGAATATGAAAATAAGCCACACTACCAAATATCCTGAGGTGACTCACTTCTGGCTTCTTTTCCGTGAAAACACCCTCTGACATCTTCTTTCCTAAAGCCTTGTGAAGGTTCCTATTCTTAATGTATACAGTCGTGCTGCATGCTTCTTCCCATCAAAACTTGGGTAGATTCTGATCATATTACATTGCCTTTGCTGCTCCAACAATAGTTTTGTTCTTCCTTTCTGCGACTCCATTCTGCTCTGGATTATAAGGTGCTATCCATTCTCTTCTGATCCCTTCTCTTATGCAGAAATCTGTGAAGTTTTTATCTGTGCATTCCCCACCATTATCTCAGTGCGATAGTTTGATCTTCCTTCCTGTCAGGTTTTCCACTAGAGCCTTAAACTCCTTAAACCGATCAAAGACCTCATTCTTGGTTTTTAGGAAATAAATCCAAGTTTTCCTGGAATGGTCATCTATGAAGGTGACAAAGTACTCAACGCCATTGATAGCCCTTATAGACATTGGACTGCAAATATATGAGTGTATTAAACCCAATACACTCTGAGTTCTATTGTTTCTTCTGAAATAAGCCGCTTTGGCATACTTGCCTAGTACGCGACCTTTGCATGTATCATCATGCTTGGTAGTAAGCATTGGAATCCCCGTAACAATTTCCTTGATCATCCTTAATGCCCCATGATGTAAGTGTCCCATCCTTCTATGCCACAATTCATTCAAGTCTTTCCACTAACATTATTGCTTATCAGTGCCATAGGAGGCTCAAGTTGCAACTTATATAAGCTATTGCTTCGAGTTCCAATCTGGGCCCTCTTTTCCACTTAGGATGCTTGACATATACTCTGTTACCAATGAAGTATACATCATATCCTTTATCTTGTAATTGAGATACTGAAATCAAATTCATTCCCATAACTGGCACATGCAGTACATTAGTGGCCCGAAGAATATCTCCTACTACTGACTGGAATGTAATGGTTCCCTTTCCTACTGGGTGCATCTCATCCTGTAACCCATTGTGATTTGGAAGTTCATCTGTTCCTCCTGATAGCTTGAGAAATACTTTTGTTCTCCATTCATATGAGCTGAAACCCCGCTATCAATGTACCAATCCTCGGTTGATGTAGAACTTGATAAGCAAGCGAATTCCTATTCCAGCTTGGAAGCTAATTCAGAAATATTATGATCCCTACTGTTCTCCGTGTTATTTTTCTCTACTGGTAATTTCTGCAAGGGACTGCATGAATCTTTTGGAAATCGATTTGCTGCCAATGTGGCACCACCACCTTATATTACAAAAATTACGGCTATCTTGCTTGATCTTTGCTCTGATACCATGTGAAAATTATACTGCTGTGATTGATTTATTTCTCCTATTTATTTACAATAATAATTTATTTACCAATGCTTCATTAAATATCAAAATAAATTCAACTGCAAACATCACAAATTATGAATTGAGAAAAGAAAGAGAAACACTAGCACATGAACAATCACATTGACACACTTATTTTTGGACAATAGTCCCTGGAAAACCCTAATGTGGGGAAACCGGTGCAACAAATATGGGGGTTTCTATTATTGGCAGCAAATTTTTGAATACAATCTAGATGCCCTAGAGAAATGGCAATCCACTCAGAGAAGATAACTGATAGAAGAAATAGTGAGAATTTTCTCACACTGAATCTGGAGATTTTGCACTGGCCCTAGCTCCTTGATGACCCACCACGTAATCTCTGTGTGAGCCTACGTAGTCACTGCGTGGAGTCTCCCTCTGATTGCGTCAACCTTGTTGTTTCTGCGTCTGTTGCTGAGAAATCGAGATTTCATATGTCAATCACTCACAGTGATTCTTGACACTGATTTTTGCTATCCCTCAGTGGTTCAACCTCCTCCAGTTGCCGCATTGTCCCTCCTTGGCACTGGGTTGCCTCTTCTGCCCCTTCATTGTCTTCTCTAAAGTATATACACAGGAAAAGGAAGTCACTTCATTCCAGTACTACCTCTAATCCTCACTGCTTGATCACTTGTTTGAATTCCTTAGCCAACCCTGCCCTAGGAATATCGAACTGTCTGATCAACCCTCTGTGTGTTTTGGAATGAACCCCAAGCATCCTTCTTATACTTTTCTCGTTGAGAATTCAATGGCCGAGATTAAGTCTCTAATCAACAACTAAGATTAAAACTTGACTTGATCCGCTTTCTAGAACATTCTGACCCATATTTTGATTAATACCCATTAATACTTTAATTTTCCTAAGTTTAGAGTTAGGAACCCCATTAAAAATATTAATTATTTTAATAAAATACAGTCTGTGTGGAATTTCAGCAAACGGTTCTGGGTTCTTTAGAACTCATGTGCCTTAGCCTCTCCACCAATTTTCATTGCTAGAGCACATTTGACGCTACCAAAAACTAACAGTCCATACCAAACCCAAGACAGGGAACTGCTGACGAGCACAAATTGCATCAAGAATGCAAGTGTACATGAAGATATTTGCTTGCTGACCCTTGGGTGGATGGTGGGCATCCATTACTTGCCCCTTCAGCTAGAGAGCCAACATGTCGGACCAATTGAAAGGTCTTCCTTTGTTTGCCCACTAATCTAACACGATCACATAACTCTGCGAGAAGGTAACTGTACTCTCCCTGTCGTATAAGCGGCATGCAAAGATGACCAAGAACTGATAAGCCTTCCACATTATCTTTGTCTTGTATACTAGGTTGGGTGTTTTCTTGAACTTAGATGGTTCTCTCACCCAGCTCTTCAAGATGTCTCTTGAGTTTACACTGCTACTGGACCTGGTGAAGGGTGCATCCATTGTGATCACCAACTGTGGTAAGTGATAAATCTCCTGAAATTCCTCTACCCTGAAGGTAGAAAGTTTTGTTCCACTGCATTGCTTAACACCATTGTCTCTAGATGAGAGGCTAAGGCAAATGAGATCTCCAAGACCCAGAAATCGTTTGGAGAAATTCCACCTGAATGAGGAGTTATTAAAATAATTAATATTTTTAATGGGTTCCTAAGTCTAAACTTAGGAAAATAAAAATATTAATGTGTATTAATAAAATATGGGCGAGAAAGTTCTAGGTGACGAGGATCAAGCTAGTTCTAATCTTAGCTGTTGATTAGGGACTTAATCTCAACAGTTGATTCGCCAACAGGAAAATTATAAGAGGAGACTTGAGGGTGAGTTGAAGATACACCAAGTGATCAAGGAATTTGATTTTCTGGGGTGAGGGTTGCTGAGGAAATCGAGTTAGTGATCAGAGTTGCAATGAGGGGTAGTTCAGCAAGGGATTTTCATTTGAAGATGAAGAATACATAGCAGAGAGGCAGTGCAGTGCCGAGATAGACATCGCAAGCCCTAGAAGGGTTGACGCAGAGGTTGAACCATAGACGCAAAGGACGCAGAAGGATGACACAAGTGACGCAAAATCCGTAGAGGCTGACGTTGGGCCTCAGAGGCAACGACGAGGAGATTCTGTGGGGCAAACTAGGAGAAGATCAACAGATTCTGAGCTGGGAGAGGGGGACATAGCTCCTCAAGGAGTGACGCAGTTCTAGAGCAGTGCTTGGAGCAGCTTTCGCTGTCCAACATAGGGAACAATCAGAGTAGCTGTGCGGTTTGATCATTCGTTTGCTGATTTGCTAGAATATCTGTCTCTGGATAGAGGTACTACTGCCAAGGATATTCTCTGTTGGGTGAGCCATTTCTAGCACCCTAGTTGTATTCATGAAATCTGCTTAATAATACAAACCCTCTATATGCTACACCGGTTTTCTTGAATTAGGTTTTTTTGGGGACAATTGTCCAAAAATAACAGTGCCCTTGTGTTATTGTCTCAGTTTATTTCAGTGCATGATCTATGTATTTGTGAAGGCTGCAATAGTCTTTACTTCGATGTTTATGCAATTAAATAACTTGTTAATGTAAAGAACAAGTAGGAGATTGTAAACTAGTAATTGCAGTGGGGGTTTCTAATGTGTTAGATTCAGGAATTTTCACACCCGGTACAAGCCAGACTTGTGTATGTTGACATAGACTTTGTGGTCCTCTAGATTCTCCTCAAAGATGCTTGAAAATATGTCGTTGATGTCCTACCATTTGATCTTGATCTCCTTGTCTATGAACAACTTAGTGTCTTCATAGATGGGCAAGCTCATAGACACTTGCTCGACCACATTTCCAGTTGCGCTCTCAATGGTGTCCTTTGACCCTGCTCTCTTGGAATCCATTAGACCTGTACTTCTGAGAAATTGATGAACACTTGTGATACCCGGAGACAGAGCAACACTCATGGCAAGCAAAGTGTCAATTGAAAACCAAAAGCAACTTGAAGACTAACATGCAACACACCTGGGTGATTGACTGGGAAATTTGCGCAATTTTCACTAGGAGAGGCTGGGAGACTGACTGCCAAAATTGCGTAGAGTAGAGTCCAGACTGCCAGTGAGCTGACTGACTGCTGAAACTATGCAGAGCACAGTCTAGCTTGGCTTGCTGAGGACTGGAACTGCGTAATGCGCAGTTTCAGTCAGCATGATTGCAACCAAGGAAAATTGCATTGCGCAATTCTGGGGGCCAAATTAGGTGTTGCATCTCATAAATTGCGTAGAGCCTATCCTGGGAGGCTAGTGTGAGGCAATCTCTGTGCAATTTCTGGGAGCAAGGCAAGGCCTTCCATCCCAGAAATGCACAGTGCAAGCTAGGCAAGGCAAGGTCCGGGACAAGGCATCTCAGACCGCCGACGAGCGACTCAAAACAGTAAGGATTGCATGCATGTGCGAAGCTGGGTGCAGACATGAGTGAATGAACATGCATGCAATTAGTAAGTGCAGGATTCAGTAAGAAAGGAAAACAATGAAGTGTGTGAAGCGAGTCGCCGCAACGACGACCGTTAGTCCAGAAACAATATCATGCATGCGATAGCAAGGAGATGCAATGCAAAACTTGAAACAATGCTTTTACAAGCTAACATGCATGAAAACGACAACAAGCATTCAATGAAACCAAGCAAACAACACTAACACAAACCAAAATACAAAAAGTGATGGAAAAGCAGCAAAAGACATGAAAAGCGAACTTACCTAGAAAAGTTACAATAAGTGTGTTGAATGTTCTTAGATGTGTTGGGAGTGCTAGAGCTCCAAGATCGAAGTGAAGAATGAGCTCCAAAGTGTCGAATAAATAGTTTTGACAAGATCGAGGCTTATGATGCGCATACCATAATTTTAGGAAAAAGCGACACTTGGCAGGAGGTTTATAAAACGACTTTTGCATGTAACCCCTAGTTGTTAAATGTAGATCCCTAAAATCTAGGAATGCTTTTTGCTTTTTCGGGAAAAACTGCCCAAGCATGCAAGGCGAGGTTGCACAGTCCTGGAGGGAATCGGTCAACTTGTCAGCACATGCAATGGATAGCAAGCCTCAAGATGACTTTTGTGCAGTTTCTGGGATGAGTGGCTTTGGCTGCCCCTCAAGCTCTGCGCAATTTCTGGACTGAAGCCAAGGCTTCCAGTTAGAACTGTGCAAATTTTGAGAGCAAGCTCGACGATGGGCTGCTCTGCGCAATTTTCAAGGGCAAGGTAGCTTGCATGCTCTGCACAATTTTGGAAAGCAGCTGGCTGCCTTGATGTTCTGCGCAATTCTGGAGAGAGGTCGTTTTCCCTCCAGTTTTGCGTAATTCTCCAAGTCAGCACAAGAACCAGTTAAAGCCCAAGTCACGGGATGTCAGCTTGCGGGTGAAAGGCAAACAATTTAACGAACACAAGCTAATAAGCCAAAGAAACTCAGCTGAAAGCATAAGTACCTGGGAAGTGCAAGACATGCTGCTAAGGATGGTTGGTAGGGAGGCTCCAAAACGAAGCTAAGGAAAAATTTTGGAGGATGGTTGGAGTCGCTATAGCATTGACGACACACTGATAGAACTCCAGCTCTCTGAATGGACCTTGTTTCGTGAAAAGCAAGTCTAACTCCTCCGGAAGTATTGTTCGATTCTTTGATCATCGTGGTTTCCACACTAGCTTGAGTGAAAGATGTAGCAGCTGCCATTCTCTTGATCGGTTAGCACACATTCCAAGCCAAGTCAACTTAGTTGTTTCGATTGGGGATGAGGGGTATATTGGTGCACAAGTAATATGGTTGTCAGAGTTTAAGTTTCATCTCTGGTGTTGCTTCGCTGCCAGCAGGCCTAGACAGTACCCTGACGGAGTCACGCAAGAACACAATCATCGCTCTGCTACCAACGAACCTAGTCAGTACCCCGACGAAGTTACTGGCATCACCTCTCTACATAGGAAGCCTTTCTCTTCTTTCGCCTTATTCATTTTTTCAAAATTTTCATATTTTCATATTTTCATTTTTTAAGGAACTATGCATAGGCACTTATTTATTTCAGTGGCAGAAGAGGGATCCCGACTTATTGAGAGCGGAATAGGTTGTTCCTTCAGAGAAATATGTTATATATACCTCTGACATACTTGTTAAGGTTTTCCCCCTCACCTTACTCTACTTGACTGAATTGACAAGGGTTAACCCAAAAATAACCGACTAGAGTAGGTGGTACTAGTTAGAGCGCAAGTGTCGTGTTTTCACCAAGATTCACTTTGAACATAACATATTTTCCATTGGTGTATCATTGAATGAAGACAACAAGTTTTGCATAAAGAGAGGGTGACGGATAACCAAGTGTTGATAATTGTACAAGTCCTTGTGTACTTTACCCTATTTGTCTTAAGAGTCGCACATAGTTTCATGCGAAGCTAACCTACAGATATAAACAAGCAAACAAAACAATAAAGCAAAGAGCAGACGCAAATGCGAAAGCAAAGCGAGTAAGCAAAGCAAGCAGACAAACAAACAAAAAAACAAAGTAAGAAAGCAAACATCCATGCAAGTAAACAAGACATAAAGCAAACATTACTCCTACTCCTAAGCTAATGGTGCATGGGTCTGCTCACGTGAAGTGATATTTACAATGCAACCACTAGCACATTGGTTGACCCATGTTGGTGAAGGCATGGTTCACGAACAGGATGGTCAAGCGAACCAACAAACATGAAAGATATAACAATGAATACCAACACACTCTGAGTTTAAACACGTCGACATAAAAGAAAAGAGTGAAAGCACAAGACAAGCACTCTGTGGACTTAACATGGTGTTGTGACACACTGCGTGCAGATAATAAGTATGCACACTCTCTTGACTATGACAAACAAGCAAACATGAGAAATAGAGACAACTTACGTCTTGCAAGTGTGCTTGCTGTGTATGATTCCTCCAATGCATGAGCGATGGGATCATGTGATTTAGGTGGGGGAAGCGAAATCTGTGTATTGGATTGATCTTTAATGCATACAGATGAGTGATGAGGAGCCTTGGGTAGTTCAACAATTTCCTGATTAGAAGTGAAACCAACCTCAGGACAGCGAGGGCCTGACATAACCATAAGCTAGGGCTAAAGTGCCTCGACAACCTGTGGGGTTTCAACTTCATCGACAGATAGATCATCATAAACGGGTGGCTTTGAAAGATCAACAATGATTGAACCAACATCGTGATCAAATATAGGAGTAAAGAGATCACGATAGCTATGATCAGAAAAATCAATGAGTTCATCGGCATCCTCATGGTCTGATGAATCATACAAAGGGGTAGATGAGAAGCAATAATGTTCACCCTCTGCATTTTCGGACAAAGTAGATGAAAAATTAAGTGAATTTTCAATGAAAGATTTGTCCTCTTCGCTATCAAATGATGGACTGACATCGGGTTTGTTCTGCAAATGATCAGAAGTAGATGCATAAGTGGATGGATTTACGCAAGGAAAATTAGAGATAGTAGAATCACCAAAGATGTCAGGAAAAAGAAGAGGAGGCGCAGACCAAAGGATGTCGTCCTTTTCCGCAGGTTCATGGTCAAATTCCAAGTGATACTCATTGTAAATGACAGCGGAGGTTGGTTGTGAAATATCAACTCCATTGATAGTTTGATCTTCGTTCACAACAAGTGTAGAGTCCGGAATAGAAGAACACAAGACAGTACAATCTAGAGGATCAACAGAACATGGAGAGGGAGGTTGAGGTAACAATTGCGCATGACAACCCATGGGCTTCCCAACCAAATTTGAGCATAAATTGAGTGTAGTGAAGGAGGGAGAATGTAACAGTTGAATAGACTTGTGTGCACGCTCTCCCACATCACACTACGGGGGTGGAGCTGTTTGATGAGGGGAAGGCGGGCAGTCACTTGTGACAGCAACTGCATCCGCTTGATATTGCGCAGCTCCATCACCGAAGTATGTTGAGCGGGGTTTGCGCTTTTTCTTCCTTTGTGGACAAAGCGATTTGATACAGGCATACTCGTATTTGTCCCAAAGATATTGGAATTCCATCTAACTTCTTGGATCTTCAAAAGAGAGTAGATGGAAGTGCTGCCAAAAATCCATTAACGATTCATGCGGGGCCTTCCATTGTTTTAACAATTTTTTATCAGGTGCTTCAACATCAAAATGGTGAAAAACAGATTCTATTAGATCACTGAATTGTTTGAATGAATGCTTGCAATTAGGAGGCAGCGTGCGGCACCATAGAAATGAGTATTCGCGAAGTGTGTGTGCAAGCAACATACTGACCTCTACTTCATTAAAACCTTCCACATTCTCCATGAATGTGTGGAAGTAATCTAATTGCTCCAGCCAGGCCACTTCGCCTTCACCATCATACGCGAGTTCTGACAAGTCATCAAAGAACTCCCTCTCGACTTCAAAGGGATGTTTGTTGGACAAACATTGCAGAGGGTTAACTATAACAATATCCATGATAGCTCTGCAAAGATTCAAAATAGGATGTGACGACTCAACTTGTCATCTCGCCCTCGTTCTAGCGCCAGGAATGTTGACAGTGCTAGACCCACCAAAATGTCAAGGTATCTCCTCGGTAAGAAGTCCCAACTAGACCTCATATCGTTTGGAGTAGGAGTCCCAGTAGTGGGTAGTACAGTATTGCCTTGACTCCGGTTGTGCACAGAGGTAAGTAAGATGTCCTTTTTGGAAGCAAGGGTGTGACCTTGCAACAAGTTAAGGAAGGTGCATGAAAGGCTCTAACACACGAAAGGGGAGAAGACTGCTCCCCTTAGAAGGCTATGATAGCATGCAGCTTGAAAGGGAACACATGAGCTGAAAGACATCACGAGATGGAAAGCAGGATAGCCGATGATCCAAAGTGATGAGTTATACCAACAACACGCTTCAATAAGATTCATACAAACACATACGGAATAGTCCATACATATATGCGTAAATTACAACTACATACATCGTTAGAGTAACCAGGATAGCCAAACTACAATAACAATATATGCATGAAACATGTTGGCTCTGTTATATTAAAAGAGTGAAAGATCCAATCATACATACAACCATGGCAACCACTAGCCCCGATAACGAAACGTTACAGTCACTGTTGTCTGCTCCTCCAAAGAGACGTACTCGCTCTGCACTGTGGAGAAGCCAAGGCTCGTTACAATCCACTCCAAGCTTTCTCTAAATTATACCTATCAGAAGCTTGGCTCCCAAAAGCCCATACAATGAGTTATGAGGTTCTATATATAGCACCCTTGACATTCCCTTTTGTGACTCTTAGCCTACCCTCATGACTCTTCAACTTACACATGACTGTTTAAATTCTACTATTAACACTTGGTCTTTCACTTTACAACATGTTTACAATACAATCAGCACATGTACCCATGTGAGACAAAAATGGGCTTGAGTAAGCCATACAAGGCATCACTGAGACTCAGACAACTGTGGCCAGACTAACTCGTCGACATCCTCTTGGTGATCGATGGTAGCAAACTGATGCCAAGCTTGGTAGTCTGTTATGGTGTTTGTGTACTTCGTGGTGACAACCCTCTGAAAGTGAACTCTTGCCTCTATTGCATCTGGGTACACTGATTTGGCACCTTTGTCCAACTCGTTAGATAACATGCGCATCATGGTCTTGAGTGCAACCGGACCAACGACATACTGGTGCATAGTGTCTACGCTGGTCGTTATGTGCATCTACTTCTCGAAGTACATGTCCAGCTCCTGTCGGACTTGGCTCTTTGCTTTCGCCTTGGTGATTGTACCAATGGATGGGATCACATGCGCGCGTACAATGACATCCATGCTCCTGAACACTCGTGCATGTGAAGCCTGCAAGATGGTGATGAGCTGTGGGAGTTCCTAATAGTTCCGGATCTGACTCTGGATGTGTGCCTTCAACTCCACTGCCTTTGCCTTCATCATCTTTGGTAAGTACAATGAGACTCCCTTGTACTTCATTGTCCATATCTGCAGGTGATCGACAACAATGTTTATGTCTGTCAAGATGCGTGCTCTCCTAGTACATGTTGCTGCCAACTGTTGAAGTTTCTAAGTTTACTTAGTTAGAAACCCTCCATGCACTTTATCTGATTTATTCCTACCTACTTGTTATTTTACTTAACAAGTTATTTACAATGTAAATATTGAAAATAAACACTAGTGCATGCTCAACATATTACAGATCAGCAACTAAAGGAAACAAAAACAATCACCCCATACGACACCATT